>CM026572.1:14380201-14689035 GCA_015143295.1 Tetracentron sinense | reverse complement strand
TCTGGGTCTGATACAAGTCGTACACGCCGCTGTTTAAATGCGTTGACAATTGGTTGGCCAGTTGTTGGCGAGCTTAGGAGCGGGTTCTGGATGGAGATGCACAGTTGATGTGGCCCGGGGGGTCGGTGCTACTAGGCGATTGGCCACGAACGAGAGGGAGGGTAACGAGAGTATTCCCTCTCTTCCTTTTCCACCCCCAAATTGAGATGAGAGAGGGGCTTCTTGTCACTTATCCAAGTACAAAAACAAAAAAAGTAAAGTTGATAGAATGGATAGAGAGAGTGTTGAAGGAACCTATGCCTAAAAGGGGTTCGTGGTGAGCTCGTTGTTTGTCTTCCTCCCGAAATTTTTTTGGGACAGGGATATTCCACTATTAAGCATCCCACTATGCCGAACAAAAGGAACTAAGTTTACAGTCCCGATGTTTCCCCTCATGTCATATCACCTTCTCCTTTTTTTTTTTTGATCGGTAATCACCTTTCTCATTTACTACTTGTGAACAATTCTATTGTCACAGCACATCTCAATCTAAGATGTCTTTTTTTTCCGCCTTCGTTTTTTCGTGGGTAAAGCGAGCAATGCCTATCGGAAAAAGAAACAGACAAGGTTTCCGATGGTCCAGCAAAATGACAAGAGACAGTGAACCAAAAAAAGGCCAAAAAAGCAGAAAAAAAAAACCGGTAGCAGGTGAGGCTCGAAACACCATGCCAATAACCAGCCCGCATGATCTAAGTCTATTTCCTACAACCCAATTGTTATGTTTTTTCGAAAATTTTTCTTTTTCTTTTTTTTTCGTTGCACTATACATCTCCTTCCTCCTTCTCGAACCTTATTTTGTTGCATCAATCAATCTCCAAAACTTTTTTCAAACGCCCATGTACTGAAGTTAATCTCAAAATCTTCACAAAATCAAGTTTCAACCTCACTTCTTTCAGGGTTTCTTGAATGCGATGGGAACAGTGTCAGATTTATGTCCTTACTAATACAATCTACTGGTTTCTTTTCTTCTTTTGGTACCACTGTTTTTTCTTCAATCTGCGTTAACATATTTGAGAGCTTACATAAAGTATACTTAAACAAATAATCATGCACTTAAAATATGCCACTACCACTTTAATATCTTACTAGTAAGTATACATTCAAAGAATGCAACCACAAATAATGCAATAGATGGATCCCCACCATCCCAATACTCCCCATCTGGGCATTAGTCCGCAGCAGACTCCCCACCCATCAAGAACCCCTGCCAAACAAGAACCCTTCTAAGCCTCGTCATATCCCATCACTACAGCAGCCCCGTTAAGAAACAAAAGGGTATCCTTTAGGGCACCAAATCTAGCACACTATTGTTGTGAATGATAAAATTGACAAGCAAAAAGATCCATTGATGGAGATATCAAGTCATGTTCCCAAAGTTACATGTACAGATCTACAAGATTTGCATTCCTTCCGTCCTCCTATTTATTCCGAGTTGGAACAAAAAAAAAAACCATTTCTCAGTTGCTAAAAGCAAGCAACAAATATTTTAGTATTCTATTAGAATTCTAAGTTGAAATCAATGGGTTTCAAGCCCTCCTATACAAGTTACCAACATCAATCAAATCAACATGGACTCAATGCTCAAAACATTTGTGACTAAACAGAAAACATGTTTTAACAGTCACTAACATCAGACTCAGTACACATACTCCACTAGTCTCAGAAACTGACCAAGTATGCGAACAAGCTGCATAACTATTTAGTAGTCAAATTTCACACTACCCCATTCCATCAAACACATTCCAATTAAGATGTTCTATCAAGCAAACATATAATTTAAATGCAATGCAAATAAACCAAGCTAATGCATATCAATGATAGATTCAAGGAACAACCATGTTATAGCATTCCCTTTTGTCCTCAGATAAGAGTTCATGGTGTTATGCCAACATATCCAGATAGAAGATATCAGAATAGAACCTCAATTTTTCCTGAACCCACTATTAAAAGAATTTATGAAACTAAATTTTCCTAGCTAAGTTTCCATTGGATAAATCAATCCCACTACGATAATTATGCACTAGAATCACTCCATTGCTTTAAGAACAAACCCATACAACAATAGAAGTTTGTTAGCGGTAGTACATAGAGGGAGTGCATTTAATAACTGCTAAAGAAATCAATATTTTTTCCTCTTTTAGTTTTGGAGTCTTCTATTTCTTTCTTGAGATGCCCAAAAGCCCAAACCCTTTACATGAACGACGTCTATTCATCCACATAATCATTGTTAAATCAACAAAAGAGAAGCTGCAAAAGTCCCAAATCACTGTCCCTAGTCCACTACTATCAAAGAATCACAAGTTAAAATAAAAAAAATTAAGCTAATTAAGATCCAGAAACAAGAGACTTGAAAATAAATGCCATACTCAAGTCTGTCTAGTGCTACTGTATAACTAAGCTAATTGAGAATCCCCCTTTGGAGCAACAACTTAGGCTTCCTTTTGCAACATAATCCAATGTCATGGCAAGCTACAATACCACTACACTATGTGTACCTTTACCGGCTATTTTGTTGAAAGAGATTACTACAAAAAGTAGCATCCATAACTTCATATTTCCACCAGTCTGGCCAATATAAAATGCAAAGCTAATAGAAAAACTTAGCTTTCAATCATCTTCCTTTTCTCAACAATTCATGAACTCAATTATTGACGCTGGTCAATAACTTCAATTTAACTAGCACGGAATGTTTCTAATTGTGTATATTGTTTTCTATTGTTATGATAGGTTTATTTTTCATATTTGATGCCCAAAGGACATTACAATAAAAACATAAGAATATGGGTTAAAAGGGAAAATCAGCTCTGGAGAGTAGTTTCCATTGTGAGAGTTCTTGTTTCTCTCTTGAATCTAGATTTAAAGAACATGTGCCTAGGTGTGAAAGAATTTGATGCTAACAAGAAAAGTAAAAATGTTGAGTGAATTAAATCAATTGATATATTTTACGTGCATTGCACGTGCATTTTTACAAGTGTATATGTGTGTGTGTGTGTGTGTGTGTGTGTGTGTGTGAATATTAATGTTTTATACTTTGATTTGTTGTTTTAGGTGCACCATGGATTTTATAATGCTTACCATAATACGACTAAACGCCCTGGTGTTCTATATACAATGCAAATGAAAATGAAAACTAAAATCTTTTCAAATTAGCATTTACCTCTGGAGAAGCATGTGGTGCTGGAGTACCCTGACCTGCAACCTGTTGTGAAAAAATTGAATAAATAAATGAATGAAAATCTAAAGTTAAAAAAGGATTATTTAATGCTTGTTAGTATATATACCTGCTGCCCCTGTAAGAACTGGTTGAACATCCGCTGCATTTCATTGAGCTGAGTTTGTTGGGCCTCCATCTGAGATTGTTGGGCCTCAATCTTAGCGGCTTGGGCCTCCATCTGAGCTTTTTGATTCTCCACCTGAGATTTCGTCGCCTCAAGTTCATCCCTTAGCATTTGGGTCTCGCCAGATGAGGAGCCTATAGTACCGGAATGTCTCGAAGATGACCCCCATAACCTAGTGGGAGTCGGGCCCAATCCACATCCACGGATGCGTCCATCTCTCTCAGGCCCCATGACCTGAGAGAGAACATCATTTCGGCCCGTGCTATCTTGTGAGCCAACCGGTAACTGGCTGAGCACATCCTTCAACTTGTTCTGCAAACATTTTGAAACAATTACTATCTTGAATTTCAATTAAAGTGTTATATGATATAATGAATATTTAAATTACTTACAATCGTTTCTCTTGCTTGAGAGTTGACTGGCAATCCATCCTTCTTAGTGTGGGTCTTTATCCAGACCTCAGCACGGCCCGGAGCTATCCCTGATGGACTAGCCAATCGCTATGACAGTGACAAAAGTAGAAAAACAAATTTTTAACCCATATGCATCAAATTGTGATATAAATTATTAGAATGAAACCGAACATACCTCCTCCTCTCTGACTCTGGCGAAGCTCTTTGAGCCCGCCGTATGAGGAATTTCTTGGGACTCGCGACTCGCTACTCGCTTTGCCCACTGCCTTCTGTTTCTACAATATTACATTTATATATCATATGAGATAAGGGATAATTGAAAACGATATAAGCATAATTAACATTCAAATAAAATATACCTTGGCCTCATCAGTGTACAAGTAGTCGACGTACGTATGCCATTGCTCCGGGGGAATATCGGAGGGGCACCGCTCATAGTTGACAGCAGGAGGGGCGTCCAAATCAAAAAGTTTTCTCCCCATTGAGGACCTACTGTCCTTCCATTTCTTACCCAAAGACTTCAAAACGAAGTCCTCTGCGATAGGGGGGAAATCGAACTTCTCCTGCAAAAACGTTGTTAAATTAATCATATATCAACTAGTTACATAAGTGTGTTTTAATAATAAATGACCTATTTATTTTGGTCTCACCCGTGCGACTTCCAAACCACGGGTTTTATCCGCATCACTCATCGCACGCCAATTCCGGACATCGATACGAAGTAAGTGGGCATCTCGTGCAATATTTCCCAAATACCCAGCCAAAAGTTGTGCATTCTTACCCACAGGTTGTGCTCTCTCATTTACTTTCACCTTTTTTTTCTTCCCTGCAGGCATCTTATGTATTTCGATGCATTTTGCTTTACCGCGGACCTTCCTCGTGGCCGCGGTAGCAAGTGTGGAGGAGCTACCCGAATGAGATGGTGGAGTGTCTGTAGGATCCATCTGCAAAATATTGATATTAGCTTCTGATAGAAATGCATAATGAAAAGGAATCTAACGTACAAAGACATGAGATCTGACTAGCATACATCATTGTCGAAATACCAAAAATTAATTATACAAGTATAAAAATTATTCCCAGACATGGTCATACCAGGAAGAGTATAAAAGGGCATATATGGGGCAAGGTGCTGTTTACAAATGAATGTGCATTTATACCCTATTCCATTGCCATTCTCAGACATTTGCTGATAGTGGATGTACTTTTTTAGGCTGTAACAATGCTTGTTTGCACTGTCTTATCGTTGCCAATTCCTTCTAAGGCCCCAAATACTTGTAAAGAAGAAGTTACTAATATAGTAGATTAGTACAACATGTTCAATTCCAGGAAGGCCTTTCTTTGGAGATGATATTGGTGTTGGATGTATGATTAATTTTTATACTTGTTCCGCTAAAAAATGAAGGTGGCAAGTTGAGTTGAGATTTAGCAAGTCAAGCTATTAAACCAAGGCTGTAACATATTTTTGACCGTATAAAATTAATTATACAAGTATAAAACTATTAGTTTCATCTAAATAGTTTAATTATACAAGCTTGGCCTAAACTATTCCCACACATCAAGTTGAGTTGAGATTTAGCAAGTCAAGCTATTAAACCAAGGCTGTAACATATTTTTGACCGTCAGTTTAATCCAAAAACTTCATTATACAAGCTTAACCTTCCAAACTTCATTATACAAGCTTAACATACTATAAATATATCATTAAGAGCAACTTCTGAAGTTTGGATAAGGTAAAATAAGAAAATGGTGAGCACTCATTGCAGTTGGCATCAAAGGTTGCAGTCAATTAAAATATAGAAATAGATTAATAGAAATAAATTCCAACAAAAATCTCTTCCATTGACACTATCATTATTGAACAATTGTTACTTGGTACACTGAGGTTATCCCCTTTCTCTTGAATATATACTTCTACATTACATCAAAAAATAATCATTATGTTTCATCGCTATATATTGATTCAACATCATCGGCATCACTAGATTCGGAAGAAGAAGCCTGTTGTTGTAACACTTGGGGAGGAGCATCAATAGTTGCTCCAGTAATTCCTAATCTCACCCAACCGACACCTCCGTCATCATCATGTTCAGCGTCATCTAATTGTTGGTCGTCGAATGGCTCGTTCTCCCTGAATGCATTATCGTCCACAACAGAATCTTCATTCATGTCGAAGAAGTCTCTTGGTTTAGTCTTGATGACAACATGCCAATCTTCTTCCGTTGGATCTTGAACGTAAAATACCTGCTCTGCCTGAGATGCCAACACATAGGGTTCGTTCGACACCAAGTGCGCTGGAACCAAGCGTGTGAAGTTCACAAGCTTAAACCCAAATGCATCGGTCTTTATTCCGCTACCCCGTGACTTCACATCAACCCAATCGCACTTAAACAATACAAATTTAAGGCTTTCAGAATACGTCAATTCGACTACGTCTGTTAAGCGACCGTAGTAGGTGATCTCTGTGACCTTGGGGGTTCTGTCCTTAGAAGTTGAATAGCTTGTAGTCGTTGCTTTGACCGCAACACCACTATTCTGACTTTTGCGTCCTCGCTCTCTATCCTTAGTACAAAACCGATATCCATTTATGACGTAGCCCTTAAAATTTTTTGTGACTTTACGTGGACCATATGCAAGACATGTAATCTCATCAGAAACTGGATTACCTGAATCTTGTAACCTTTGAACCTATTTCAAGACCAAATAGGATTAATATATATATATATATATATCAAAACATAACTAATATGTTATGCAGAATTCACAAGTTAAGACTTACATAGCCCTTAAACCACTCAACAAACTCAGTGGTGTGCTTTTTTTGGATTTCGTGGGGGGTCATTCTAGGTCTTTGATTTGTCATTTTAAGTACATTTATGTGCTGCCTGCAAAGAATATCATTTTCCAATCATTGTAAGTAAAAATAAATAAAAATAAATAAGTAACGAACAACATATATGAAGATTGTGCTCTTACTCTATATATTTTGTGACTTTATCGCAGTTAATCAACACATAACGATGTGCCTGCTGCCATTCCAAGTCACTTAAGATATATGGCTCTGCACTACCTATTACACTTTCATCGTCATTCCTCATCGGCCTGTTTAATCTCGATTCCATATTATTTAGATACCTGGAGCAGAATGTCATGCATTCTTCTGCCAAGTACCCTTCTGCAATGGAACCCTCTGGTCGGGCTCGATTGCGCACATAAGACTTCAGTGTATATAAGTACCTATATGAATTAAATTTTGTTAAGATAAGAGAAATTCTCGATAACAAGAAGTTTGAACACAACTATAAAATTATAATTGAAGGCATACCTTTCGATAGGATACATCCACCGGTATTGTACAGGTCCACCTAGTCTTGCCTCTGCGGCCAGGTGTATAGGCAAGTGCACCATAATATCAAAGAAAGCCGGTGGGAAAGTTTTCTCTAAATAACAAAGTGTAAGCGCAATTTTCTCCTCTAACCGTCTCAAATCCTCCACTTGACAGACTTTTGAACATATACCAAGAAAGAAGTTGCTCAATTCAATTAAGACTGAAGTTACATTATTCGGCAATGTTTTCCTCACAGCCAGTGGTAGGAATTGTTGCATTATAACATGAGAGTCGTGACTCTTTAGTCCATAAATTTTACGCTCTTTGATATTGACATGTCTTGCAATATTTGACGAGTAACTATCTGGAACCTTCACACTCTTCAAAACTTTGCAAAATAACTATTTCTCATTCTTGTCCATCGAAAAGCATGCAGGGGGCAGATAAACTTTGCTTCTGCCAGGCAGCAACTGAGGGTGAAGTGCATGCCGAATTCCCATTTCAACCAAGTCGTTACGCGCTTTTAAACCATCCTTAGATTTTCCTTCCAAACCTAACAAAGTCCCAATCACATTGTCACATACATTTTTCTCAATATGCATTACATCAAGGTTGTGCCTCAACAAATTATGCTCCCAGTATGGCAACTCGAAGAATATACTCTTCTTCTTCCAATTATACGGCATATCCTCATGGCTCGTCTGCCTTCGTCCTGTTTGCCCAGTTTGCTTACCAAGAGAGAAAGGAATACCCTCCAACTGACACAACACATCAGACCCAGAGATTGGAGTTGGAGCACATCTGAACTCTGTAGTGCCATCGAAAGAGTTTCTATTCCTCCGAAACTTGTGATCCGGCTTTAAGAAACGACGGTGCCCCATGTAACATTGCTTCTTGCTCTTAGACAAGTGTCGGCTACAAGTGTCCTTATGGCATGAAGGGCATGCCAACTTTCCTTTCGTGCTCCAACCTGACAACATGGCATACCCTGGGAAGTCGCTAATGGTCCAGAGCAATGCCGCACGCATTACAAATGTCTCCTTCTTTGACGCATCATAAGTTGTCAACCCATTCTCCCACAAGTCCTTCAACTCCTCAACTAGAGGCCTCATGTAAACATCAATTGCATTTCCTGGCCCAGAGGGACCGGGAATAAGTAAGGACAGAATAAAGTTCGGCTGCTTCATACACATCCACGGTGGCAAGTTATAGGGAATAAGAACCACGGGCCATGTGCTGTGAGCAATACTCATCGTCCTAAATGGATTGAAGCCATCACTCGCCAACCCAAGCCTGACATTGCGAGCATCTGAGACGAACAAAGGATACTTTTTATCCAAATTTTCCCAAGCTGGTGAGTCTGCAGGATGCCTTAACATCCCATCCTTAGTTCGATCCTCATCATGCCATCTCATTTCAGTAGCAGTCTTGGATGACATGAACAACCTTTGTAACCTGGGTTTTAATGGGAAGTGACGCAAAATCTTTGCCGGAGTTTTCTTCTTGCGTTCCGCTTGATCATCCCCTGCCTTCCATCTTGATTCACCACACATGTCACATGTTTGCTTCTTTGCAGACTCTTTCCAGTAAAGCATGCAATCATTAGGACAGGCATCAATTTTATCATAGTTAAGCCCCAAATCTGACATCACCTTTTTTGTCTGAAAGTAAGTATCTGGTAGTGTTGAACCCTCAGGGAGTACTTCCCTCAACAACTCAAGCAACATAGTGAATGACTTATTGCTCCATCCACTAAGACACTTAATGTGATATAATCTTACGATGAAAGACAACTTGGTGTGTTTCGTACATGCTGGATACAAAGGCTGTCCCGCATCCCTTATCAATTGGAAAAATCTATCAGACTCAGGATTGGAATCCCGAGTACTAGTAGCCTCATCTTGGTTTGGGACCCCGAACACATCGTGCACCATATCTTCCATCTCATTATGTCTGTCTTGCACATAAGGATTTTGAGAAACTTGGACAGCAGGTGTGTGTTGCAATATGTCTTCCCCGTGATAAAACCAGATTTTATAATTCAAGTCGAATCCATTACATATCATATGGTCGAAAGCTGTAAGTCTATCTTGGTAAACCACATTGTTGCATTTGGGACACGGACACTTTATACCGCCATTGTTATTAGTCGCTCCACGAGCTAATGCAAACTGTATAAACTGCTTTACCCCTTCTATATATTCCTTTGATATCCTATGTAATACAACAATTGCATTCACAATTGCTTAGATACTAACAATACATAATTCATTTGATACTTCATAAAAACTTATAGATAAAAGTACCTTGACATTCCAATCCAACTCTTATCCATGAGTTATAAGATTAGATTTATAAGTCCGTCTTCGTTTGTTATTCTGAGAAATAACAAAAGTTTATCACATCAGTAAGTTTTAATAAAACATGTGTCAATTACTTGACCATCTACACAATCATATATATGCATGCATGCTTCCTATCATCATCAACTCTTCTTCTAACGGGTGGGGTGTTCCTATCCCATTCAGGAATGCATAATCCCCAGAAGTCAATAGCTCAAGTGTTTTGTTCCATTTCAAGGAAATTTCGGCAGCATTTCTCTATGGTTCTCTAAGTACACAACTTAGACTAGGGGCAAGCATGCATGCCACATTGTTTAAGTATGTACCCAGAGAACAAGAGAAACGACTAACAAAATTTTCCTCAATTTGGACCAACCATGAGCAACTGACTACACTGGAGATTATGCATTCCCAAACTGTCCAACCGGACAATTCAAGAATCATATACAGACAAATACATTTTATCACAAAGAAGACCGAAAAGTTGTTAACCAGCATTTAGCCCTGCAAGAGAACTAAACGACATAGTTTACAACTAATCCGTCCAAATAGGTGATACAAGAAATGCACTTGTCACACAATGATTCTTGAACGGGAGATCTAAGGTTTAATGCATGCATGAGTATGAACTTAAGCCAACACAGTCAATACTTAGTAAATAAACACTTTTAATTAGCAGTTTAAACATTTAACATAGACCACAAGCCCCTAAGTTTCTTATAAACATAACCTGTGGTAACAATTATGCAGCCCAATGGTGTGATGACATGTATCATGCCGTTATCACGACTTCGTACCTAGAAAGCACAACATGCATCAAAAGAAATAAAAGGATCTCTTCCCTGTGTAATTTCAATTAAACATACTAGGATTCCAAGCTAAACACCATCGAAATGGTGTGTCCCAACTCTCATTCATGTGTCATTTTTCTAGTCGGATACTTGGGAATCAACTAGCTAGCTGCATTGCATTTGAAGCTTGTTCCTGATGTAATTTATATGATTCTTGTTGGTTAGCCCTCCTATTTGATTGATGTAGTATCTTATCTATTTCTAACATACCCCATCAATATTTGTTAAAACCAGAAGGCCTGGCCACAAGAAGGTTCCTCTGATATAAACAAAGTATCTTGAAAAATTTTAGCAAAGGAAAACTGATACCAATAGAGTCTTGTATGTATATGGATTCTACTAACAGTCTATAGATTCTATGAATCAGAAAGTAGGGATGTTCAATTTGTTATAGGGTTTTGCATGCTGAACTGAGAAAATGGTTTCGAATGGAAAATCTCTCTTTTCTTATGTTTTGGACTCGAAAATTCTAATCCAGATTGATCTAGATTGACGCACAATTTCATGGATAAAAGAAGAAGAAAAAAGTTACACACTAATGTAGTCTCTCTCTAATTTTCCCTGATGCAGAAATTTTCATTTCAGCTAAAACTTATTTAACTTAATATCCCTTGGACACTACCAGGCTTCTGGCCTTCTACTACTACTTTATTTAAGATTGCCTAATTAATGGAGCAAGTCAATCAACTACCATATTCCAGCCCTATGGACATAAGAAATTTCCTTAGTTATCCTAGAGAGCACATATTGGTATATGACTAAAAGAGAAATAAATGTTAGAATCAGTTGAGTCACCCAATGAATTAAATAAAGGTTAAGATGCTGATTCTGAGCAGACATTGAAGATGATACAAAGAGCTTCTTTGGGGGTCAACCCTAATTTACCCCCAAAAAAGAAACAAGTAGAAATATCAAATGAACATGCATGTAAAACTAGAGATCTCCATATTCAAGAATCAGAAATAGATACAAAAAAAAAATCATCTCACCGTGTAGTCAATCTCCAGATTCCAAAACAGCAAACAAGCAAAACTAGTACTCGTTGGGATTAGATGCATATGAGCTAGCTTTGTCTTCCATATTTTGGGCTTGATTGGTCAATTTGATGTTTACCTGGTTTTCATCCTTAGGTCACCCTATTGGCAATTCTTGTTCATACATATCTTTTATTCTATATATTGATCTATTTTTACCAATCAACAAAAAAGATAAAATGTTGAGCACTGCCTAGGAATCTCCTAAGTCAAAAGGACCCAATTAGATAATTCCAACAATTGTTCATTTTTTCAACAATATAAGTCCACTTGTCATATGATCAAAACCATGGGCTGCAGATCATATTGAACATGTATGGTAAGAAGATCAGAAATATTATAGGCATAAGTGATAAGTCTGCTCTGGTTCGTAATCCCTCTGTGAATGACATAAACAACCTCACGACTCTCCACAGATAAAAGCGGTCGAGATTTTAAATGTTATAAAAAAATCACAACATATCTCAATAATCCGAAGAACATAAATGCTCCGAAATACAATATTTCAAGGACAACAATGTTGCTTGACTATAATCAATATGTGATTGAATAATCGGTTTATGATTAAATAGCAACAGTTTTACTAATTTAAGCAAACACATATAAAATCATAACTCAAGTTAGCTGTTCAGAAAACAGCACTTCAATCCTATGAGACAAGCAACAAAACAATGAGCAAAGAATATACAAATTAGCGGAAACAGAAAAACGATTACAGGAACATAAACCCTATAAAATAGGAACGAACAGATAAACCCTATAAATACAGATAAGGATTAAACAAAAATGGCAAATGGAAGAACCCTAGTATCGAGAATCGATGGAGAGAGAGAGATATTACTTGACCGATCCAATCCGGATCTGAAAACCATTGAAGAATCACCATCGCCCCATTAAGAAGGCGGTAAAACTCAAACCTAGATTCACTAGAGAGAGAGAGAGAGAGAGAAAATTACCGGAGAGAACAAGGGAGCCAGAGCAGTGCAGGAGGAGAAGGTGGCCGGAGCAGGTGGAGCACGAGCCGGAGGTGGAGCAGGGGAGCAGGAGAAGGTGGCCGGAGCTGGAAGCACGAACCAGGGGAGCCGAAGTAGAGAGCAGGAGGAAGAGAGGAAGGGAAAAAGTGGAGGGAAAAAGAAGAGGGAAAGGCTTAGGGCCCCAAATATGGGGCCTTTCGCGGCATTTTTTAAAAAACGCCATCAAAGGCTCATGTCTTCCGCGTCACTTTTTAGAAAAACGCCATTATACAATCCCTCAACTACGGCACTTTTTGAAAAAATGCCGTGATAGAGTCCCCCAACTATGGCATTTTTTCATAAACGCCGTAATAGAGTGTTCCCGCCATCTAATCGACGGCGTTTCTATGGAAACGCCGCGTTTTAATGTCTTTCGAGACATTTTTAATCAAACTCCGTTAAAATATTGCCGCTAAATGCCTATATTTTTGTAGTGTTCTCTAGATTCACTTAGGTTCAATTTTTATCTCATAAAAGTAAAGTGCATGCTATGTTTGAAAACTTTTGTAAAAGAGTTTAAAATGAGAAAGGCTACTCCATTAATAATATTAGAAGTGATAGAGATGGAGAATTCAAGTATAAAGAACTCGAATCTTTTTGTAAAGAAAGTAGTTTCAACCATAACTTCTCCGCTACTAGAACTCCTAAAAAAAAAATGGGGTTGTTGACAGAAAAAATAGATCTTCACAAGAAATTGGTAGAACAATGCTAAATAAACATAAACTGTAGAACCCCGAAACTTTTTGCATATGTCTTGGAATGTGTGGCAAAGCATGATACCTTTGTAATCTCCATTTTTCATGAAATAAGAATTGGAAACTTTGAGAATTTTGCAAGAATGTTATAATTAATTAAATAAATTATTTAATAATGTCTATAAGCCTTGAAAGGGTCCTAGTCATGTTTAGAAGAGGTCAAAAGGGAAGTAGGATAACTCCAAGTAGTAGGAATGGGTGAAAAATGAACTTAGTGTCAAAACCTACAGAGAACCGATCGCTCGGTCACAAGAGTGATCAATTGGTCCACTACCGATCGCTTGGTCCATTGTAGCGATCGATCGATCCACAACCGATTGATCGGTAGCTATCGACTGGTGCATTTTTTTGTATGGGAAAAAATTCCAAAGATGGTGTTTTTGACCGATCGCTCAGTCAAGAACACCGGTCGATCGGTAGGCAACCGATCGCTCGGTATTAACCACCGATCGATCGGTCTATCACGTTTTTGTAGAATTTCATTAAGGGTTTTTTCATCATTGGGGCATTTCACCCTTGCCTATAAAGGCTTGCCCGAACCATTAGGGGTTCATACACCCTAAGGCATCAAATTGAGAGAAAGGGAGAGAGGAGAAAGAGGGATTTTTCACCTAGGGTTGCATCTTGAGAGAAATCAAGGGTTTAAGGATCCTAGATCGTTTCAAAGGGCTTGGATTCTTCAATCCAACTCCAAGCAAGTGAGGGACACGTTCTCCAAGCTAGGGCAGTGACTCCACGCACGTTTTGGAGGGTTTTCCTCACCTTTTCAAGGTCGGTACCATATGCTACCCTCCTAGCTCATATTCTCTCTTTTCTTCCCTTCTTTCTTATTTTCCTTAAGTATGAACGAAATAAAAGATGGATTGTGGTGTGAGAATAGATGTTGGGCGATGGATGCCGTGTGGATGTGTTATGATGAATGAAATAGGAAGGGGTATTATACCAATAATGAATACACATGTATGTTGTGAACATAAACCCATCTAGAAAAGCATGGTATATGCTTTAACCAATAATATACACATCACATGTTTGATGAAATGCCAAAGTGAAGAAAATGAATTATAAACCAAGAAAGTTATGATTTTAAGGGTATGAAATTGCTAGGATTTATGATAGTGTGTTTAATTGCCTTTTTCTAACGGTATGAATCATTACTTGTTGAAATAAATGTTATGCTATACTTTGTTGAATCCCAAATGTCATATTAAATTCCAAGTTAAAGCATGTACACGATTTCACGAGCATGGCATGCATGACATGGTTTACCGGTGTTTTCAAGAATAAGGGTTGGTAATTAGAGTTAGGGTATATCTTAAGATATGTTTTGCCTCGCTTTGACAAGAACAAGCATTGTACATGAGGAAGTTTACACTTTCCTCCCTTCAAGATTGAAAGAGGGGTCTCCCCTCACTCACAAGTGCATCTCATTGAAAGAAGGGTCTCCCTTCCCTCTCAAGTGCATCTCATTGAAAGAGGGGTCTCCCCTCCCTCTCAAGTGCATCTCACAAGTTACATAGACATGTTTAATTTCCAAGCAAGCAAGCATGATCCCATGGCATGACACGACATGACACGTAATACAAGACAAACACGACTCAACAAGATCAAACAAGACAAAACAGGACAAGACAAGTTTTAAACACAAAAAGAGTATTTTAAGTCAAGTCAAGCACATGACGTTTTCAAGAGATTTCTGACTTCGATATGATACAAGCATGAACTATAAACTCTTTACTTTTCTTGTTAATTATATAAACTACTTCCTGCTTTACTCTGTCATTATTATACTGTGACTGTTGGTTATTATTTGGTACCGGCTGAGTATTCCATGCTCAGCCGTACTTCTCATGTCGGCAGGTGATAGTGGAGCAGCGACTCCTTTTGACAAATGTGCTCCTGGCCCATGGGTGGAGGAGAAGTATGTTGAGGAACCAGTAGAAGAACCTCTTGTAGAGGGCTACTACTAGGTGGTAGATTCTGAGTGATTGTGGGTAAGGTGTGAGAGATTGTATTCTTGTATTTTGGCGGGCCTGTCCGCACCTTCTTTTGTTTTCCCTTTTTGTACAAAACTTGGATCATGTATACATACTTAGAGGTTTGGTTAGTCTTCCGCTATGTTATGTTAGTTTATGTTTCTGCTATTATGTCCTCTATTGTATATGCTCTGTATGTTTTACAGGATGGTTTGTTAAGCAAGTCATGATAAGTTGCCCAAGATTCACTCTAACTCCTAGGGTGGGTTTTAGGTTATGACAGAAGTGGTATCAGAGCTTAAGCTTTAGGTCTCATAGGGTCACTTAGAATCTAGAGGCCAAGGATGAAGCCGGGAGGCAAAGGCGTGTGTTAACCCAGGGTTAGGGTTGCTAATCGGGGTTAAAAAGGTGGTTAACCATGGTTAGGGGTGCTAACCAAGGTTAAAAAGTCTAAGAGATTGATATTTTGGTCTCTTCTATTTTTCTGGATTTTGTAGGATGTTTCCAAAATTTGTGGGGTTAAGTGATGCTTAACCATGGTTAAAAGTTAATCGGAGGTCATTTTAACCATGGTTAAGGATCAAGGTTAGTCAAAAGTGGGCCCAAAATATATGGCAGGGCCTAGAATAGCCTCCTACTAGGTCTGGGCCCTGCACAAAGCCCGAGATCAATAATTTACATAATAGAGGTAATCGGATTCCCTCCATTACAGCAAATTTTTAACCATGTTTTGTGGGGGTTTAACAGTGGCTAGGGATCACCCCTGGGGAAAGTGAAGGGATAGGGAGAAAGCCTGGAGTACCAGGAGTCTAGTGGGCCTAGTCACAGCCCCAGATCTGCTCAGGTGTGGGCCCCACAAGGGCCCAAAGTATGCAAAAAAAACAGTCTCTGTTGTCGGTAATCTGATTACCGACAACATGAACAGAAAGTTAACTAGAGTTTAGGGCCCTACTAACCCTAGTTAGTCTTAGGCTTCGAGGCTGAAATTTTATAGAGAGGTAGAGGGGAATCAGGGCTTCCCAATGGGCCAAGAGTGGACCCCAGAGCATAAGGCATGTGGGCCCCACAGGGGCCCAAAGTCACTGTCTGAAAAACACCAAACTATCGATAAATAAACTGCCGACAGTCTGTTAACCCAAGTTGGAGGCCCTGTTAACCAGGTTTAGACCACGAGTTAGGGTCTGAAACTTTACAGGGAGTTGGTCAAAGTTCTGAGGTACCTAAAACTGGCCCTGGAACTGACCAGGGTTCCGCTTAACTATGGTTAACCAGCCAAACACAGAAGGTAGACATAGGGTCGGTAATGGGATTACCGACCACTAGCAGATTTTCAAAAAAAATTGATTTTCTCCCACAGGCCTTGAACCAGCAGGGTTCTAAGGGTTCCCTCATGAACTAAGGGACCCCTAGACCCTATGGGGAGTGTCCATGCTATTGGCCAGATAATGACCCTAAAGGGGGGGTGAATAGGGTCTATGGCAGATTTAAAACTTGAACTACAAATTCAAAAGTGCGGAATAAAGTAAAATATGCAACAAACTGAACTAAAGAATATTAAAAGAGAGAGAAGAGATAAGAAGAGTGCAAACTCAAGATTTGTTTACGAGGTTCAGCAAACCAGCCTACTCCTCGCCTCAGCTTCCAGCTAGAGGATTCACCACGATTCCTTAATCGTACAGGCTCCTTCACAGGTGGAGTCCAAACCCTTACAATCTCTCTTTACAGGTCGAGATATCACCTTTCAAGCTCTCCTTTAAGATGAGCTGAAACCTTTCAAAAGTACAACCCTCTCTTGATATAGCTAAAGCAACAGCTTCAGTGCAAGAATCCTGGATTCTTGACTAATCTCAATAAATGAGTTTTTGATTGAAGATCCAAATTGAAAGCTCCTTGAATGAGCTGGATAAGAGTGAAATACAAACTCTAATAAAGTCTCTCAAAGAAAGTAGACTTGAATGAGCTCAAGAGAAACTTTTGGGGATTTTCTAAGAGTGAGAGTGAGTGAAAATCAATAGCAGTGAATGAGTGATTAATAGGAGTTATTGTTGTGATCAAGAGTTGTTATTTACTCATAAATGAACTCTTTTTATAGCATTTTTTCTAATAGTGCCGTTGGGGAAGCATTAAATGCTTTTAGGTCCGTTGCAAACTAACCCTTACAAAAACTGTTCTGTTTCAGACATGATTTCGTCGATGAAGTGGAGTTCCAACTTGAGTTCGTCGCCGAATTCAAAAGACAGAATTGAATTCTAAAAAATCTTGTAATGAATTCATCACCGAATTGTAACGACTTCGTCACCGAATTGTAACCCAACCAAAGATTTCGTCGCCGAAATCAAGAGACAGAACTAAAATTAAAAATTTCTTTCATGACTTCGTCGCCGAATTCAATCTACCCAGAGAATTCGTTGACGAATTCAGAGTAAAAATTCTGAATTCAGTCTTGGATCAGACCAAAGGGATGTGATTCGTTTCCTAGGTCAATTAGCTATACTTTTATCATGATTCTATGATCCTTAGGGCCTTAGAATAATTTTCAAAAGGTGTCCTAGGCTCCTATGGTCAATCTATAATACTTGAGCTTTTCAACTTTACCTTTCTTTTGAGGACTTTTACATAAGTCCTATGAACTCTTAAAAAAAGAAATAAATACATTTAAGATTATTGAGAGATGAACTTGGCTTGACTTGGGTCTTGTGATTTAGCCTTAAGTCTTCAATGGATCCGACTTGGACTATGGTCTTATCTTGAATCTTCATCTTGTATACAATGAGTTGAACTTCTTCTTGGGTAATTTCCATCATTTTTCATGATTAGAGTGCTATCAACTTGTGTGATCTGAAATATTCACGCACTTAAACAGGTTTATTAGTTCAAAATATTTCATTTCATTATTATGTTATTATCAAAATTATTAGGGGTACCCATGGTTGTAACCCTGAGGCTAACAATCTCCCCCTTTTTGATGATGACATAACAATGTAATGAAATGGGGTTAAGCTCCCCCTGAACATATGCATTTGTAAAAAAATAGTCACAGTTGTTATTTAGATGCATATTTATGGCGAGTTAAAAGATATATCACCCTGGTTAAGTACCAAAAAAAGTTCCTCAAAGATAAGTTTCAATTTTAATTTCTATTCACAATATATTGGATCAAGACAAGAAAAGAGTTCCATAAGCATAAGACATATATTATATGTGTATACTGCCAAAGATGCAAAAAAAAAAATTCAAATGTCATTTCATTTATCAATCATCAAAGTTTCATTACATTTCATCTTTCTCCCCCTATGTCAACATCAAAAAAAATTTTGAAAAACAGTTACAGCCCTTCTGATTTCTGCTTTTTGATGAGGTCTGCAACCTTTGAGAGGACATCTTCGGATGGCTCAGCTGGATCGGAGTCATCATGGGAGTCTGAGGAAGAGGAGGTGGGATCTGAGTCAGAAGGAAGGGAGATAATAGGGGAATCTGTAGCTTGACCCCTTTTAGGAAGGGGTTACCTTCATTGGTCTCCTGCCTTTGGAAGAAGAAGGAGCTTGAGAGGGAGACTGAGAAGGAGTTGCTCAACTAACCAGACTAGCCAGAAAATGATTCATTTTCTTCAACTCATCAGTGGCCTGCAAAGTAATTGAGGCAACTATGGAATCATGCTCTGCCATATCCAAAAGAAGTTTGCCTTGAGTCTTCAATTGAAGAGCTGAGGATTCTACTACTCCTTGGATTGACTTAGTGACCTTCTTCATTCGGATACTTTCTTCAGATTGTTCTGCCCCCAATCTATGAAGAAAGGAAGACACAGAGTCAACTCTATCTTTGGTGACTGAGGCATCCATGTTAACTGTCCCTAAGACAGAGTAGGTGGCATCTGCACACTCTGTAAGGTCATTATGAACCGTGGCTAGAGAGGACTGGACTACTTTGGGGATTTTTCTCATCTCGGACTCAAGAGCTGCAAAATGGGAGAGAGTTGAGGAATGGAGATTCTGAAGATTTTCCCTTGATTCGATCTGAATGGCAGTAAGACTTTCCCTTGTCTCAACCATGAAGGAGAGCAAGGATGCTCTCATCTCCTCTTGAAATGACTGCTGGCTCAACCTCATTTCCAGCTGAAAATTCTCCAAGCTTGTGGACATGGAGGCAATCTGCCCTACCATGATACTCAGCTGCTCATCTGAGGCTGCTAGCCTGCTGGGCACCTCATAGAACTGACCAGGGTCCTCAAAGTGGAGACACCTGTCTATAAGAACTCTCTGGAATCTCTCCAGCATCCACGAAATCAGACCAGTTAGGCAACTCATCTCTGGGGTGCTGCTCACACTCAAGCTCATCTGCAAGATCCTCTGCTGGTACAGGCTGCTACTCAGCCTGGGGTTCCATCTCTGGCACTGATTCTTGCTGCTGCACAGCCTGATGCTCTACTGTGGGTGCAACTGAAGAGGTAAGGATAGATGGAGAGGGAGCAGGAATAGGCATAGAAGGAGTAGGGATAGGAGCTGGAGTACTAGAAGGTAGGGAGGAGGACTGAGAAGCAGAGGGTTTGGGAGTCCAAACCTTCTGGGAGTCATTCCAAATATAGCCCATTCTTTGAATGGTTGCTTTGCTATAAATGGAGGAATCATCAGGGGTGACAATATCTGTTTGAGATGCTAAGGAAACATTGAAGTGTTTAAAGATTTTAGTCAGAGTCTGACCAAAAGGGAGACACCCTGATTTTCTCTTAAATGTATCATCCATACAATGGACAATGATGTAGGAGAGATCAATGGGTGTGGTGGTTAGGATGCACCACATAAGGAATACGTCAAAGTAGGTGAAATACTCCCTACCACCAGCCCTAGGAACTAGGTTATAGGTGATTATGTGGTGAATGGGTCTAGCTGTGAGGGTAAGATCTTTAACCTTAAGTTAAAAAGGAGTGGTGAAATCTTGGTTTATGCACATCATTTTCAGTGCTTCAACCACATCAAATCCTTCATGACTGGTCCCCTGACCATTCAAAAAAGTTTGAATGGTATACTGAGAAATTTTTAAAATTGAGTGCAATTGATTTAAATGAAAAGAAATGTTTTTACCTAAGACAAACGAGGTAATAAGTGATTCGGATTGATTGAAATGGAAGTGAGTGTAGAAGAGTTTGACTAACTCAGGAAACATAGGTTCGTTAGATTCAAGAAATTTATTCCATTTTAGGGCAGAAAAGAGAGTTTTTATGGGTTCGAGCCCATAGGCATCAAAACTAATGAAATTAACAACTTTACCGTACAGAGGGGAACGAGATAGGAATTTTTCTTTGAATAACTTCTCAAACTTTGCTTCCTTGAACTTTACCGGGACTGGAGTTGAACTTGAAGCTGGTTCTTTCCCTTTATCAGTTCTTGATTTCTTCTTTGGAGGCTCTATTGATGCATTCTTCATTCTTGGCGGCATTCTCTGAGAGATTTGCAAGGATTTGCTTGGTTTTGGAAGAAGGAATGGTGCACGAGCAATGGAATAGGAACTTTGGAGGGAAAGATTAGGGTTAAAAAAAATTCAGATTTGGGGGTAACTTTTTATACCCACGACTCAATTTCGTCGCCAAAATGGGTTTTGTCCCTAAATTCGTCGTCGAAATTGAGTTAGGAGCCCTAAAGATTTTAATTTTGGATTGACTTCGTCGACGAAATGGATGACTCATCCAGATTCGTTGCCGAAATGGGTACAGAAAACATTCTGTTTTCTATATTTCCCAAAGATTCGTCGCCGAAATCACATTCTAGATTGAATTCGTCGCCGAATTCAGTTCTTAATATGAAGGATTGATTTCTCTTAAGCTTTCACCTATTTTCCTTCAAGTCAAAGATTCATCAGGACATCTAAAATTATCATAATTTTTTTAATTCAAACTATTAAACAATCAAACAAATTATCGGCATATCAAATTAAGGATTTTAATTTTTGATTGCTTTTGATTTTGATTAAGTTAGATCATTCAAACTAGTCATTCTCAATTCTCTTCTCAAAGCGTTAAACCTATCAGATTGTAGAGGTTTGGTAAAAATATCAGCAAGCTGATTAATTGTATCAACAAATTCCAAAATAACATTTTCATTTTGCACATGATCTCTAATAAAATGATATCTTATTTCTATGTGTTTAGTTCTTGAGTGTTGAATGAGATTCTTAGTCATGCAAATTGCACTTGTATTATCACACTTAATAGGAATTTTAGTATAAGTAAGTTTAAAATCTTCTAGTTGTTGTTTCATGTAGAGAGTTTGAGCACAACAAAGTCCAGTTGCCATATACTCAGCCTCAGCTGTGGATAGGGCCACTGAATTTTGTTTCTTACTAAACCATGAAATAAGAGAATGTCCTAAAAAGTGACATGTTCCACTAGTGCTTTTTCTATCTACTTTGCATCCAGCAAAGTCTGCATCTGAATAGCTTATTAGATCTAAGTTTGTGTCTTTTGGATACCATAAGCCTAAATCAATTGTTCCAAGTAAGTATCTAAAAATTCTTTTTACAGTAGTTAAGTGAGATTCTTTTGGACAGGATTGGAATCTTGCACAAATGCAAACACTGAACATAATGTCAGGTCTACTTGCAGTGAGATATAAAAGGCTTCCAATCATACCTCTATAGAGTTTTTCATCAATATTTTTTCCTTTTTTATCTTTATCAAGTTTGGTTGATGGACTCATAGGAGTATCCATTATTTTAGTATATTCCATTCCAAGCTTTTTAAGTAGTTCTTTAGTATATTTAACTTGATTAACAAATGTTCCTTGTTTGGTTTGTTTAATTTGGAGTCCTAAGAAGAATGTTAATTCACCCATCATGCTTATTTCAAATTCTTTTTGTATAGTTTTAGCAAACATTTTATAAACAGATTCATTTGTTGATCCAAATATGATATCATCTACATAGATTTGGATTATTAGCATATCATCATTTTTGGTCATTATGAATAAAGTTGTGTCAATTTTACCTCTTGTGAATCCATTTTTAATTAAGAAGCTACTTAGCCTATCATACCAAGCTCTTGGAGCTTGCTTTAATCCATATAAGGCTTTAGTTAGCTTAAATACATGATTAGGAAATTTATGATTTTCAAAGCAAGATGGTTGATTTACATAAACTTCTTCATTGATATACCCATTTAGAAATGCACTTTTTACATCCATTTGATATAGTTTAAACGCTTAATGACTAGCAAATGCAAGTAACAATCTTATAGCTTCTAGTTTAGCAACCGGGGCAAATGTTTCATCATAGTCTATCCCCTCTTCTTGGTTGTAACCTTAAGATACTAATCTTACTTTATTTTTAACTACATTCTCATTTTCATCATTTTTATTTCTGAAAACCCATTTTGTACCAATTATAGATTTATCATTTGATTTAGGTACTAAATTCCAGACTTGATTTCTGTCAAATTGATTTAATTCTTCTTACATAGCAATGCCCCAAGATTCATCTTTAATAGCTTCTAAGGCATTTTTAGGTTTAATTTGACTTAGGAATGCAAGGTTCATTAGATTTCTTCTTGTTCTAACCCCTTGTTCCATATTACCAAGTATTAGATCCTTAGGGTAATCTTTTATTAATTTCCAAGCTTTAGGAAGTTGATAAGATTCTTTATCTTCATTTACATCTTCATTATCTATTTCAATGGGTTTATCACTTGATTCTTCTTTTTCTTGATTATCCTTATTTTCTATATTGATTTCTAAGTTGGATAGTTCTTTTGGAAGATTTTCAGCTTCATCATCAATATTAGTATTGATTTTGTTAAATGGATTTGATTCATCAAAAACTACATGATTGATTATTCAACAATTTATAATTTCTTATTAAACACTCTATAGGCTTTGCTATTCATAGAATATCTTAGGAGAATTCCTTCCACAGATTTAGCATCAAATTTCTTAAAATGTTGCTTATTATTAGATATGAAACATTTACATCCAAACACCTTAAAATAACTTATATTGGGAATTCTTCCATTCCAAAGCTCATAGGGAGTTTTATTTAATTTGTTTCTTATAACAACTCTATTAATTACATAGCATGAAGTGTTAATGGCTTCAGCCCAAAAATAATTTGGTAATTTATTTTCATTAAGCATTGTTCTAACCATTTCTTGAAGAGATCTATTCTTTCTTTCTACTACACCATTTTGTTGTGGAGTTCTAGGTGCTGAAAAATTATGATTAAAACCATTTTCATCACAAAATGATTCAAGTTCTTTATTTTTAAATTCTCCTCCTTTATCACTTCTTATGTTGTTAATAGAATAACATTTTTCATTTTGAACTCTTTTACAGAACTTTTTAAATTGAGAATGTGCTTCATTTTTATGAGAAAGAAATAGTGCCCATGAATATCTTGAAATTCATCCACTATAACAAAAGCATAAGTTTTTCCAGCTAGGCTAGCTACTTCATTCGAACCAAAAAGATCCATATGCAGAAGTTTTAATGGCCTAGTGGTAGAAATCATTTTCTTGGGTTTAAATGAGGATTTTATTTGTTTTCCAAGTTGACAAGCATCACAAATTTTATCTTTGATAAATTTAGTTTTAGGTAATCCTTTAACTAATTCATTTTTAGAGAGTTTAGACAAAAGATCCATACTAGCATGTCCTAGTCTCCTATGTCATAACCAACTAGCTTTATCTATAGCAGAAAAACACATCATGTTTTGAGTTTAAGTTCATCAAAATCTAAGGTATAAACATTTTCATTTCTATGTGCTACAAACAAAGTATTTAGATTATCTTTATCCTTAACCGTGCAGATATTTGATTTAAATGAAACATTCAGTCCCTTATCACAAAGTTGACTAGTACTTATGAGATTATGCTTAAGGCCATCAACGAGTAGTACATTCTCAATAAAAACAGATTTATTCTTACCAATGTTACCTATGCCGATGATCTTCTCTTTAGCATTGTCTCCAAATGTCACATGACCACCATCCTTTGGAGTGATTGATGCAAATAGTTTCTTGTTCCCGGTCATATGCCTTGAGCATCCACTATCCAAGAACCATGTTGTCTTGGAAGTTCTTGATTTGAAGCATACCTACACATCCAATTCAAGTAATTCCAAGATACTTTTCCCCTGATACCCAAACAGTTTTGGATGGAACCCAAAGTGATCTGGGTTATGGTTTGGGAGGATTAGTTCTCTTAGGAACCCATATCATTCTTGGTCTTTTATGGTTAGTTTTTGAAAGAGAAAATGTACCTTTTGGAACCCAAACTTTTCTAATTATTTTACCATTATAAAATGAGGTGGATGATGAAGTTTGGTGACTACTTAATTTTGTAAAGAAGTTTTGATAATCTTTTTGTTTTAAAAAAGTATTATAACCAAGTCTAGCTTTGTTAAAAACACATCTTTGCTGTCCTAAGAGTCTTTCTAGGTTCTTTTGACCATTTGTGAATGTGAGGACAGTATTAGTCAAGTCTTTGACTTTGTCTTTTAGCTCATCATATTCATATGGTAAGTTATGAGGATCATTTTCAATATCATTTAATTTCTTACTCAATTCCTCATTCTCAAGGGCTAACAAACTATTTTCTTTTTGTAGAGTTTCACATGATTGTGAGAGAGTGTGGATTTCCTTTTTAAATGATTTATTTAATTTAGTTATTCTACCAAATTCAATATAAAGTTCATCAAATGCTTCTCTTATTTCATCATATGAGAGAGAATCATTTGGGGAGAAGTTACCTCATGCTCATTTGCCATGAGGGACAAATTATCCACCTCTTCATCACTTGAATCTTCTGACTTGCTTCCCTCTGAGTCATCCCAAGTTGTCATCATAGCCTTTTTCTTGTACTTTTGGCTCTTCTTGAGTTGAGGGCAGTCAGTCCTTATGTGGCCTGGCTTCTTGCATTCATAACAGGTGAGAGGTTCCTTCTTGCTAGATTCAGCTTTGTTCACTTCTTTTGAGAACTCCTTCTTGTATGGTCTCTTTTTGAAGTTCTTCTTATGCTTGAGGAACCTTTTGAACCTTCTTGCCATCAAGGCTATATCTTCATCATCACTGCTGGTTTCCTCATCACTGTTTTTAACTTTAGTAATCTTGAGAGCCAGCCCTTTCTTGGTTCTTGGTTCATCAGGCATTTGATCCTTCATTATGACTTCGTGAGTCATAAGAGATCCAAGCAGCTCATCCATAGGCAGTTTGGTGAGGTCCTTGGCTTCTTGAATAGCTGTCACTTTTGGAGTCCATTCCTTGGGCAGTGATCTCAAAGTCTTTCTCACATTTTCTGCATTTGAATACACTTTATCCAGAGATTTTAGACCATTTAATATGTTAGTAAATCTAGTGAACATATCACCAATAGATTCTTCTTTTTCCATTTTAAATAATTCATACTTGTGGACAAGCATGCTAATCTTTTCTTCTTTAACCTGATTAGTCCCTTCGTAGGTGACTTTTAGTTTATCCCATATTTCTTTAGCAAAGTTACATCTAGAAACTTTGTTAAATTCTTTGGAACTTAACGCACAGTATAGGTTGCTAATAGCTTTAGCATTGATTTGAATGAGCTAAATGTCTGCTTCATTCCATTCTTCCTCTACCTTAGGAATTCTGACATCATCCACAGTTTTTGTGGGAAGATGAGGGTCATTGACTATTACTCTCCAATACTCATAATCTAGAGCTTGGATGTAATACATCATCCAAGTTTTCCAGTAGTTATAATTTTCTCCATTAAACAGTGGTGGTCTAGTGGTGGACTGTCCTTCTCCTAGGCTTGTTGCAAAAATATTATTTGCCATAGAAAATCGATTACTCAGATTGTTTAGATCTATTTAGAGTATTAGGCTCTGATACCAATTATTGGTCAGCTAATGACCCTAAAGGGGGGTGAATAGGGTCTATGGCAGATTTAAAACTTGAACTACAAATTCAAAAGTACGGAATAAAGTAAAATATGCAACAAACTAAATTAAAGAATATTAAAAGAGAGAGAAGAGATAAGAAGAGTGCAAATTCAAGATTTGTTTACGAGGTTCAGCAAACCAGCCTACTCCCCGCCTCAGCTTCCAGCTAGAGGATTCACCACGTTTCCTTAATCGTACAGGCTCCTTCACAGGTGGAGTCCAAACCCTTACAATCTCTCTTTACAGGTCGAGATATCACCTTTTAAGCTCTCCTTTAAGCCGAGCTGAAACCTTTCAAGAGTACAACCCTCTTTTGATATAGCTGAAGCAACAGCTTCAGTGCAAGAATCCTGGATTCTTGACTAATCTCAATAAATGAGTTTTCGATTAAAGATCCGAATTGAAAGCTCCTTGAATGAACCGGATAAGAGTGAAATACAAACTCTAATAAAGTCTCTCAAAGAAAGTAGACTTGAATGAGCTCAAGAGAAACTTTTGGGGATTTTCTAAGAGTGAGAGTGAGTGAAAATCAATAGCAGTGAATGAGTGATTAATAGGAGTTATTGTTGTGATCAAGAGTTGTTATTTGTTCATAAATGAACTCCTTTTATAGCATTTTTTCCAATAGTACCGTTAGGGAAGCATTAAATGCTTTAAGGTCTATTGCAAACTAGCCATTACAAAAAAAAATTTTGTTTCAGACATGATTTTGTCGACGAAGTGGAGTTCCCACTTGAGTTCGTCGCCAAATTCGAAAGACAGAATTGAATTCTAAAAAATCCTATAATGACTTCGTCACCGAATTGTAACCCAACCAAAGATTTCGTCGCCGAAATCAAGAGACAGAACTGAAATTAAAAAATTCTGTCATTACTTCGTCGCCGAATTCAATCTACCCAGAGAATTCGTTGACGAATTCAGAGTAAAAATTCTGAATTCAGTCTTGGATCAGACCAAAGGGATGTGATTCCTTTCCTAGGTCAATTAGCTATAATTTTATCATGATTGTATGATCCTTGGGGCCTTAGAATAATTTTCAAAAGGTGTCCTAGGCTCCTATGGTCAATCTATAATACTTGAGCTTTTCAACTTTATCTTTCTTTTAAGGACTTTTACATAAGTCCTATGAACTCTCAAAAAAAGAAATAAATACATTTAAGATTATTGAGAGATGAACTTGGCTTGACTTGGGTCTTGTGATTTAGCCTTAAGTCTTCAATGGATCCGACTTGGACTATGGTCTTATCTTGAATCTTCATCTTGTATACAATGAGTTGAACTTCTTCTTGGCTAATTTCCATCATTTTTAATGATTAGAGTGCTATCAACTTGTGTGATCTGAAATATTCACGCACTTAAACAGGTTTATTAGTACAAATATTTCATTTCATTATTATGTTATTATCAAAATTATTAGGGATACCCATGGTTGTAACCCTGAGGCTAACACATGCAGGTAGGGGGTGTTGCACCCGTGTTAAGGCCTCAAAAGTATTCCCCACACCTATGAGGAAGGTGGGGGATACCCTATCCCTGGCTAAGAAGCTAATACATGTACATAAAATGATAAAATGGGACCCCTGAAATAGGACCAGGGGTCTCTCATAATGATAAACAAGGTACACAAGAGGAGGGTAGGTCTGCTACCCTGGATCAGTGCCTGACGTAGCTGAGCTAAGCGGTGGTGGCACCTGGTGGTACTAGAACTGTGGTGAGAGTTAGGGGAGGCCTGGGAGAGGCCTGCTAAGCTTCTAGGAAGGCTAAGGGACTTCTTAGGTGGGAGTACAGAGGCTGTGGTGGTCTGTTGGAACTCAGGCAGGGGCTTGAGGCTTCAAAAATGGGGTCCAGAACCCATGGGGATGCACTGGCTTTTATAGAGCAAAGGGGAGAGGCCATGGGCAGGTTAGGCAATAGTAAAGGCATGGGGAGCAACCTGGGGAGATGCCCAGGTGGCCAGGAGGATGAGCCTGATATGCAGAATTGCGAGTTTCAGTGGTGGCAGTAATCGAATTACCGACACCTTGGGGTTTGCTTGAGGCTTCAAAAATGGGGTCCAGGACCCATGGGGATGCACTAGCTTTTATAGAGCAAAGGGGAGAGGCCATGGGCAGGTTAGGCAATAGTAGAGGCATGGGGAGCAAGCTGGGGAGATGCCCAAGTGGCCAAGAGGATGAGCCTGATATGCAGAATTGCGAGTTTCAGTGGTGGCAGTAATCGAATTACCGACACCCTGGGGTTTTTTCTATTTCGGGTCAGGCCCTCGCACACTTGGACCGATGGGATAAGATTTGCCCTTTTGGGAGCTTTCCTGCATGTTTTAAAACTTGAGGAGTTGTGGGCCCACCCTAGTGGACCCTAGAGGATTGGTAGGCCCTTGCTTGGGCCCCCAAAGGCCTTGGGCTTATGGTTTTGAGGTTTTGGATAGCTTTAGGGGCCTTGAGCCCAAGGGACCTAAAACTTAAGTTGGCTAGGGTTTGGGCTAGGGCTTGGTCTAGGGCATACCTAGGGTTATTCCTAGGGTTTGAGGGTTCTAGGGGTAATGGGCCTAGAGCCCAAACGGTTTGAGTCCTAGGGTTAGAGGATTTTGGGACCTACCTAGGGTATAGCTTAGGGTTTGACTGAGGGTTTAGGGTATACCTAGGGCTTGTCTAGGGTTCTACAGGGGACTTCACTGGGGGGAAGGTTGAGGTTATGCAGGTTAACCAGGGTGTAAAAATTGGGTGCTTACAATATCCTAGGGACCTTTGTCGATATCTCATATTGTATAGATCATCTCATGATCATGGTCAATTACTCATAAAGAATAAACAATAGATAATGAAGAAGTATCTATTAAACAAATTAATAAGAATCTTACAATCTAAATGACTTTTCTGGGCATCATGTCTAACAATCTCCCACTTGCCCTAAAAGTCACTGTGTCATAAATTTCAATTTCATACTATCTAAGTGTATTATAAATACTTTATCTGATAAAGCTTTAGTCATCGGATCAGTAACATTAAGTTGAGACCTCATCTTTGTAACAATAATATCTGTCTCATCTCTCAATAATCTCATTAATGAGATGATACTACCTCTAAGTGAAAAGTAAGCACATAATCCCTAGTCCTTTTCAGGTACTTCATGATATGTTTCACAGCAGTCCAATTATTTGATACTAGGATTGCTTTGGAACCGACAAACAACTCCCACTGCATAACAGATATCCGGTCTAGTACATAGTATGGCATACATGAGGCTCCCAACTGTCGAAGCATAAGAGCACATCTTCATCTGCTCGATCTCATCAGCTGATGTAGGGGCCATCTTTTTAGACAAAGTAACACCATGTCTAAAAGGAATGAGAGTTGTCTTACAACTACTCATACTATACCTAGATAAAATCTTATCTATGTAGGAAGTTTGGCTCAATCCCAACATTCGGCATTTTCTATTTCTTAGAATCTTTATTCCGTGAATATCGGATGCCTCTCCCAAGTCTTTCATTGAGAAATGCTGAGAAAGCCAAATCTTGACTGATGACAACATCTCTACAACATTCTCAATGAGTAAAATGTCATCTACATAAAGAATTAAGTATACTACCGCTCTCTTACTGTCCTTCTTGTATATACAAGATTCCTCTAAATCCTTTTGAAATCCAAATTCTTTGATCGAAATATCAAATCTTTGGTTCCAGCTTCTGGAAGCTTGTTTTAAACCATATATCGACTTGTTGAGCTTGCATACCATGTTCTCCTGGTTACGAGCAATGAAACCCTCAGGTTGCTTCATATAGATGTCTTCATTTAACATTCCATTAAGGAAAGCAGTTTTGACATCCATGGTGTGCAGCTATAGCTAGCAATATCCTGGTGGATTTGAGCATAGCTACTGGTGAAAAGGTTTCTTCATAATCAACTCCTTGAATTTGAGTGTAACATTTTGCAACAAGTCTTGCTTTATAAGTCTCCACGTTACCATCGGCATCCTTCTTCCTTTTGTAAATCAATTTGCATCCAATTGACCTTATACCATCTGGTGGATCTACTAAAATCCAAACGCCGTTGTCATATATGGAATCTATTTCAGCATTCATAGCTTTATTCCATTTAGATGCATCTACATCTAATGTAGTTTCCTAAGAAGTATTAGGATCCGTATCCTCATCATCAGAGGTAACTAGATAAACCTCATTATTGTAATTTTGAAGTCTATCTGGTGGTCTATAAACTCTTTCAGACCTTCTCAGTGGAACAGAATTAAAAGAATCAGTAGTGGAAGGATTAGGTTCATCTTAGACACTGGCTGTGTTGTCTTTCATCTCATGAAATTCAACCTTCTTCAGAAGATCCATTTCTTCCTCCAAGAAAGTGGCATGATTCCTAACAACTATTATTTTGTCTACCTTGGAGTAGAAATAGAAACCCTTAGTTTCGTTTAGATACCCTACAAAGTTTCATTTCTCTATTCTAGATTCCAACTTAGTAGGTTCAAGTTTGCGAACATGCGTAGAACAACCTCATACCCTTAGTGTTGTAAACTAGGTTTTTGCCTAGTCCACAATTCATAAGGTGTAATCGGTATAGACTTAAAAGGAACCCGGTTCAGAATGTAAATGGCAGTTTGTAAAGCAAACCCCCAAAGATAGGAAGATACATCAGCTTAGCTCATCTTAGAGCGAACCATATCTAATAAGGTCTGGTTTCTTCTTTCAGAAACACCATTTTGTTGAGATGAGGCAAGACTTGACCATTACAAGATAATCTCATTATCCCTTAAGTAATTCATAAACTCGTTGGTGAGGTATTCATCACCTCGATCTGATCGAAGTGTCTTTATGGATTTGTTTGTTTGATTCTCAATTTCTAATCTAAATTCTTTAAACTTTTCAAAGGTGTCAAATCTGTGTTGCATCAAATAGACATATTCATATCTAGAATAGTCATCAATAAATGTGATAAAATACCAGTATTGCCCTCGTGCAACAATGTTAAATGGACCACATACATCACTATGTATGAGTCTCAACTTTTCTTCGGCTCTTCCTACCTTTTTAGGGTAAGGCTTCTTGGTCATCTTCCCTTCGAGACAAGACTCGCAAGTAGGGAGTGGTTCTACCTTGAGGAATTCAAGGGGACCATCTTTTACCAACCTCTTGATCCTATCAAGATTAATATGACCAAGTCTCTTATGTCAAAGATAAGTAGACTCTGTGCAATGTCTCTTCATTCCAGACATTCTAGATGATGAGGCATTGTCACTTTGCAGACATTCATTATTTACCAAAAGGAATATTAAATAAATACAATTAATGAGATTACCAGTAATCAAGACCATTTCATCTTTCTTAATTTCAACAATTGAATTAAAAATGATAGAGAATCCACAAAGTAAGAGTCTAGATACTGAAATCAAATTTTTGTGTGCAAAAGGCACATAAAACCAGTATTCTAAAATTAATGTCTTTCCATTGGGTAAATAAAGAATAAACAAGCCAATTGACTTCACTGCAACATTTGCACCCGAGCCAACTTTAAGCTTCTGCTCTTGTTTGGTCGGCTTTCTGGTTTCCTTGAACCCTTGCAAACAATTGCAAACATGTACAGTGGATCCAGAATCCACGCACCATGAGTTAGGAGGACCATCTAGAAAGTTTGACTCAACAGTAATTAATACTTCAAAGGATCTCATACCTTGAGTATTGGTGTCACCCTTCTTAAGAGTTGCGAGGTAAGTCTTACAGTTCCTCTTCCAGTGGCCTATTTTACCACAGTAGAAACACTTTCCCTTGACTTTGTATCCTTGCCAACATCTCCTGAAGAACCTTTGGCAACTCTTGTTTTATCCTTATTGTCTTTAAACTTACCTTTGCCCTTATTCCCTTTTAGACTTTTTAGATCGCTTGGAGGTATCAGGTTTATCAACAATTAAAGATTCGCCCTTTGTTGACTTTTTGATCAAATCTTCTATAACCACAAGTGAGTTCATAAGCTCACTTAGTAACATTTCACTCTTGTTCATGTTATAATTTAACACGAACACAGTGAAGGACGAAGGAAGTAATTGCAGAACAATGTCAACCTGAGTGATGGCATCCATCTCTCCACCAAGAATTTCCAGCTCATTCAATAAGCCCATCATCTTTATGATGTGCTCTCTGACTGGAGTTCCCTCAGTCATTTTGGTGTTAATAAGGGTTTTCAACTTTACTTGTCTAGCTGACCTATTTTGCTCACCAAACATCTCATGCAAGTTTTGCAAAATGTCAGAAGCCTTATCCATGTGTTCATGCTGGCTTTGCAGAATGTTAGACATCGAAGCCAGTATGTAAAACTTGGTCATCTGATTGGACCTCTCCCATTGCTCCAACTCAGCCTTTTGGGCCAGTGATGCATCGTTGGGAATTTCGGGTGAATACTATTCTAATCTTTCTTTTCCAGTCTACATAATTAGTTCCAACTAACTTTTCATCACGAAGAATTTCAATTGATGGGTGAAGGCCTGTCATAATCTAATCAAATGACAAATAAGATAGTATTAGGGATCTATTGTATTCATTAATTACTATTAGATTATGGGTATGTTTCTAATAGTATTGTCAATTTAGGAAGTTTTAATTGGCATCAAATACCTAGACACTGGCTTAATGTAATCTTGCCTTTGGGCATAATATCATATCACCTTGAATAGGTAGATAGAAATTATCTTCTCCATTTTCACAGATCTCATCTTGTGAATCTTGGAGCATTCGATCTATTGTCTAATCAATAAGGAATGTTATACTCACGCTTTGGCGTTATTGTATGACATCTCTTATTCATGTGCCCACCTACCATGAACCTAATAAACACCTAGCGAAAGCTCACGCTTTGGCGTTGTTGCTCCCACTATTTGCTTATACAGTTTTCACCATGTTCTCACATAGGTGAGAGGGATTGGGCTCAGCTTTAGCCTGTCAACTTACTCACACTACCCACTATGAGATCACATAGTGTATGGTAGATGATCATAATACTTAGGGACTTGTCCCCAGTCTTATATACACATGATATATCAATGGGCAATTATTTCAACAGAATAATTAGACATAAATAAGCAAATATCATCTCATGATAATTAAACAATAATAAACATTATATGAGATTAATCGCTATGGGTATATGAAAATTAAAATGCATGGATGAAAGAGAATGAGATAAGAATAAAGGCAACTCGCAAACTCCTTCGCGATCCCTTCCTTTATCATCTTGTCAAGATCATCATCGCAACATCCTCCTTCGTGGCATCTCCACCAATGCATAATATGGAAATTAAATCGCATTAGGGAAATTAGTATTCCATTTCCCTTTTCAGGGAAACCGAATAAATCTGCCCTTTACAAATTTGCCAAAAACCTACTACATATTATTATCTAATATGAATGCATGATAAACAATTTATCATTGAATAAATTGACCCATAACTGTAATCTCATACAATTAGATGCAACATAGTGATAGAGTAATTTTTCTGATATTTTTAAAAGATGTAAAATTTGATAACAATTATCAATTTGCTCAATAAAATCTATATCTTATATAGATCAAATCCAAAAAAAAAAAAAAAAATTGTATTTTCCACAAAACAATTTCATGAAATTATTTTTAAAATATAAGATACAATTTTCTTAAATCTCTATAATATTTTATTATCAACTTGAATGCAAGATCCTTTCTCGCATGCAAGATCATTTCATAAAGATTGGTTACACTATTATCCAAGATTAGTTCTACAATTATCCAAGATTAAATTAAAAAAATTAAGAGAATCGAAAATCCTAAATATGATCTCATCATAAAATAGGGTTTTTAAAATTTTCAAATAAATTCTATTTATAAGAAAAATCATTCATTAATTATTTTTAAACAATTAATAAATATATTAAATGATCAAATCATTTAAAAGGAATTTCAAAATAAACTATTTATTTTGAAAATAATTATATCACATATAATACTAGTTTTTTAAAATTATTTAATTATCATTATCAAATCTCATTCGATAATATAATAAAAATAATTATTTATTTATTCATCTCATGAATAAATAAAAATCAAAAACTATGAACATTATTAAATAAATAGAATTAAATTCATCTCATGAATTAATTCATCTATTTAATTATCCTTTAAATAAACAAAAAAATACTCCCTAACCATGAGCTCTGATACCACTTGAAAGGAATCCAGATAAAAATTTATGCGGAAAACTGGATCCCGAGGATCTTTACACCATTGAAAGCAAATAATATTGTCTACAAGTTTTAGTCATATTACCTCGGTGAATGATATTCACCGATGAAGCAAAAAACCAACTTGAACCGTTAGAACTTTTTGTAGAGATTTCTCGAAGAAATACTCGAAGCTCGATCATTGTTCTTCGCTATCCCCGCAAAGCTCTTGAATCTCTACTTGGCATTGAAGAAGAAAGAGAAGAAGAAGAAGAGATGATAGAATAGACTTTCTATCTCACCAAAGTTTAGGCTTCAACACCCAAACTTCAAAACTCAACTTGAAACACCCAAGGGGACTCACGAAAATTTGGGGAGAGAGGAAACTCTCTAAAGCTCACAGTTTTGAGAGGGGAGGAAAATAATTGCGATTCTAATAATCCCCACACGTTTTGGGGTATGGGTATATTTATAGGATTTGATCAAATCCAAATCTAAATCTAAATTCTAATCCAATTAGAAGTTATCCCTTAGGAATCATTAATTAATAATAACTCTTACCATTAATTAAATAAACTCCTAGTTTATCTATAACTACTTTAGTTACAATAAACCTACTAATTTAGGAATCATTTTCTCAAAAGGATTCCCTAATTAATAGGATTAACCAACTCCCTCAATATTGGAATCCTAATCCAATTAGGAAAGCAACCGGGGGGGGGAGTGTGAGCAATAAGGGGGGCGTGAGCCATAAGGGAGCTTGGTCTTCAAGTTTTAATTAAACTCCACTCTTTTCTCCTTCTTTTTTGCATTCCAAGTATTGGAATCAAAACCCATAAAATAAGGAGTAATAATTTAATAATTATTCTATTAACAAAGTCCTAATCCAATTAGGACTCTCCAATTGGGCGCCCACCCTAGGGATCAAATCCCATGGGCTTGGGCCCATTAATAAGGTTCATTCTTGAAGGGTTTTATGGATATGGGTCAAACTCATTTCCCCTTATATTGGGTTAGTTAAATAATGATTAATATTATCCTTTAATTTAAATTAATAATTAATTTAAACCATAGATTAACATTTAATCTATTTATTAATGATTAACATTTAATCAATAATTTGAGCTTGTATTTCTTATGTGAGCATCTCTACAGATTGCTCTGAGATATTCTAACCCTGGCTTACCCAATGTTATCTCATTGACCTTAAATAGGAATTACATCAAAATTGCAAGTGACGTGAGATATCCGTATTGCAATTGAATCCTAGTGTAAGAACATTAACTAATACGGATCCTGCCACATGAACTTTTTAATTCAATTGATCTTTCCAATTACATTATCCCTAATGGGCTTTCGAGATTATTTATACTATTTAACTCATAACCCATTACACATCATCCGGGTTTCCAAGACTTCTAATTAAGCCATGAGAAACATTTTCTCATGTAAAATATTTTGAGAAAAAACTTTTTATAAGTATAACATATTTTAATAAAAATATATTTCAAACTTATTTTGTTTCAAAATCGCTTGCGTAGGATTTAAGCTTAATAGACTGTCTTACCCAGAACTTTGATAATCTCTCAAATTAATGAGTATGGATTTCTTGTTTGAAATTCATCATGATTCGAACAGTTTTTTGACTATCCAACTATCACTGTATCATATTCCCTAAGGTAGAAAGTACTTTGGTGGAATCAAAATAGTCAGATTACTGCTCAGTTATAAATGAACTCATCAGATCTAAGGATCATTGAAACTGTTCAATGTGAATGAGAGACCAACTATCTGATTGTATGTTTATGCAAGAGGTCTCTCATTGAATGCAATTAGTCAGTATACATTAAAGCACCTATATGTTGATGTGTAGTCTTCACTACAATAGTTTGAGATAAAACTATATCTCAACTATTGAGAACATCTTAGCATAGTGGCAGCCATACAAGTGAAATGCTCAGCTTCACCCATAGCTGTGACTATATAAGGTATAAGGAACCGGAAAGCCATATCTGTCTGTGATAGTCTCATCACATACCTTTCCTACAATATATCCTTGAGACCTTTGTTGATATTTCATATCGTATAGATCATCTCATGATCGTGGTCAATTACCGATAATGAATACACAATAGATAAAGAAGAAGTCTCTATCAATCAAATTAATAAGAATCTAACGATCTAAATGACTTTTCTGTGCATCATATCTAACACTAATCATTCTATGATTGCCCGAGACAAGCCCATTCTAGCATCGCCAGAGAGAATCCGAGGCCGTTGGGAAATGCTTAACTTACTGCCAGGTTTGCATCACAAAAAGGGCAATTGAACTGAGTTAAAATAACAAAATCAAGGAATACTTGATAAAAACATGAAGGATGTCACAGCAAAATAACCTACTGTGTGCATCAATCTCTTCTATTTTTGCTATTCCAAAACGTTTCTGCAACTTAATGAGCATCATTCTCATAACCAAGGTGTCTCCTGCAATCACTGATTTCCGGAACCTCACTTTGTCAATTCCAACAAATAAGAAATTTTCATGAGAACCGCTTACTTCTGGTTGCAGCATAACCAAGCCACCAACCTGGGCCATTGCCTCGACCATGAGAGCAGTACATAATTGGCCTCTCAGGAAAATGCCAAGAGAAAAAATTATCATTAATGATGATGTTCTTAATGGCAACAACTGAAACTCCAGGATTGTATTCAATTCACTCTATCTACTTCCGATCATCTCCGACATGTGGAGTCCATGTCGACTAAGCCTTTCGGCACCGATAAGATTTTCCATTTGAACATTGTGATCCTTGGACAACCGCATGCATCTTACAATAACACGGTAAACCAAGACGATGCTCTATTCCATTAAAAAAAAACGATGCTCTATTACTTTGTCTCAGAATCTACACTGTTATAATGCGAGAGGCATGCGTAGATGATTTTTCTGAAATTACCAAACTACCCTATAAAAATTAAACGTTGATTTAATGTTTTACTTTAATTGCCAAACTATCCCTGCTTTTGATTTAATGTTTTACTTTAATTCCGAAATTAATCCTTGCTCATCTATCTATTTAGAATCACAGCCAATCGCGATTGAACTCGGGGAGAGTTCAATCGCACTCGCGGGTTAACACGTGTCCCTTTTAACTCTTATTAACTATGGTTAACTCCTTCCCTTCGCTCTCACGTGCATCGCATGTGCCACTAGCGAGTTCAATTGCACCCGTAGGTTAACATGTGTTCCCTTTAACTCTTGTTTAACTGTGGTTAACTCCTTCCCCTCGCTCTCACATGCATCGCACATGCCACCCACTAGTACATATAAGCACAATTATATACTATTAGCCTCATTTTATAATGTCTGCTACAATCCATTTATGAAGTGTTTAAAGAGGAATGTCTTTAACATATTCATCTTGTTTAATGAAAAAAAAAACTTTTTGGATGAGAATTTTGCGAATCATATAAATTGGAACCGTGCTCGCAAGGTTAGGAGAAAGATCAAAACTCAAACAGTCGAATAAATGTTATGAGCAGGAGAGACACCTATATAGGATGTTCCGGGCACTAAGATCTATCCTTCCATCATAGACAATTTGTGTATTTATATATTGAGAACCTTTGATTTTCATTTTTTTAAGTCAAAATACAATTACAAATATATTTTTGCAAGAACTACTAGGCAATAAATGTAAATATAGTTAGCCATGTTGTCAACAGCCATACCTTAATTGGTCAGCACTAGCCTAGACCTTCGACTCAACCAGGGCTTATGTCCAACATAGGGTTACGAACTCTGGTCCATGCCTGGACCAATAGATGCTAAAATTAGGCCAGACTGGTCATGATTAATTTCCAACATAGGCTTGTGACCTCTGGCCCATGCTTGGCACAATAGATACTTAAAATAGGTGAGACTGTTCATGATTTATGAGCAATCCAGCCCAAACTCTGGTTAGCAGGCCTAAACTAGGAGTACGCCTAGCTATCTAGCCCATTGACCCTCTCCAATATCTTTTGTGGAAACATCTGCGTGAAGTCCACTTTTTAATATTTTTGGGAGGTGATAAATGGATTCGCTTGGGACCAAGGAACAGGTTGTGGGCTTTTATGCCCTCAAGTTTTGGTGTATGAGGCCGTGACGCTCTTAAGCTATCCGATGAGCATATATAGATGTGACCTATCTGTATGCTCGAGTGTATCAGGCTGGATGATGTACTCAACTTGCTTATGGAGACCTTAATGGCATGTTGGCTCACTAGAAGGGACCTTGATGAATGTAGAAAAATAATGACATGCAGATAGGGGTAAAAATAACACAGATTAATACAAAAATTTATGTGGTTTGATAAGGTGCCTACGTCCATGATTGCAGAGAGATCATTTCACTGTTTTCCTGTGAAAAATGAGTTACAATTCTCGCTACTTATATATTTTGTACAATTATGCAAGTAAAATTACAAATTTGACATTACATAACTCCTAAAAATTTATAAGGAATAAACCTGTGTACAATCCAAACAAACGATCAACCAAATATATGCATAACTAGCGGGTGGCACGTGCGATGCATGTGAGAGCGAGGGGAAGCAGTTAACCACAGTTAATAAGAGTTAAAAGGGACACATGTTAACCTGAATGTGTGATTGAACTCTCCTCGAGTTCAATCGCTATTGGCTGTGATTCTATTCTTTAAATAGATAGATGAACAAGGGGTAGTTTGGTAATTAAAGTAAAATATTAAATTAAAATTTTGTTTTATATAAGGATAGTTTGGAAATTTCGAAAAAACAATGAAGCTACGCCTGCCTCTCACATTTTAATAGAAAAGATAAAGAAGATATAAAAACAATGACGGTGGAATTCTATGAGTAGGGCTGGTTCTGTGAGCTAAGCATTAAACTACTGACCTCACGTACCTCACATGGTTGATATTATGGAGTTGTTAATGTCTTATTCTACACTCAATTAGTCTCGTAGGGCCTGTGTGTGCTGGCCTTACCGTGTGTGAGTGAGTTTAAATTGATAAAAGTTTTTAACCAAAAAAAAGCTAATCTTTTGTACTGGCTGTGATTTTTTTTGGTAAAAGACAACATAAAAACAACTGGGGCCTTAAAGAGCTATCAATATGCAAAGATTATCGATACCAAGGAGTGCTAGCAGCAATCGCTTTAAATAGTTTAACGCATTCACGAGCCCACAAATCACAAACCATGGCACATGGGAAGCACATTAATTTCTCAATCGTTTTTTTTTGGAACTCGGGGTGTCCCCAACCCTTTGGGTCAAGACAAATCCCAATGGTACGACATGAGCCCTCAACCCACCACACAATCTTATTTGTGTAATCGGTTAAAATAAGGGTGGTGCTAGGCGCACCCCAAAATATGATGACCGCACCCCATTAAGTTTTTTTATTGATATATTTATTTTTCACGAAACTTTATAGACGCACCCCATCTCAATCGATTTTGGCGGGAGTTCTCCTTCCTCGTTCTTTCTCTCGGTTCTTCCTCCATTCTTCGAGAGAATAGGATGTTGCCATGAACATGAGAGAATTAATGAAGGAGAGCAATGTGCAAAAGGCACCTGGGTGTAGCTCCATTGAAGTTAATGGCATGATACGTGCATCTGTAGCTCCAAATAAGCTTCCTCGTTCAAGGAAGGATCAAGCTCTCACAGGCTGATCCACAGGGTGCTTCTTCTTGCACCCCATGTACCACTTTCGGAGATGAAACCAATTAAGGACTAGTTCTTCATCACTGCCAATAAAAGTTTGCATCTTCTGGTCCCGGATCTGTCGAAACTTTTGATGGGTTTCTTCCAAATCCGCAAATTCCCTTTGACAACAGCTACGACACCATGTGAATCAAACGAATCTAATAGCAACACATCGCTTCTGCATTTCTCGACCGGTTTGAATATAATGCAACTTGACATGAGTTCTTACCAGACAGAGTATTTTAATATATCTCAACAGATTGACCAGATGGGTTGAGCCAAGGCTACATTGAGTCGCATGTTTGTTCCTAGTTGGCTTGTTGTGGATGAGGCAGTATGATCCATGTGGCAGAAGAGAAGTCAAATGCCTGTGCTCCTGCAACCAAATTTTTATAATTCTAGGAGAGTAGTACTTTGGTTGAAGCTTTGGAGTGGTGAAATGGTGAAAATAGTTGAGATCGAGCTAGTTAACCAGAAATTGAGATCTTCTTTTCTCAAGGAATCTGGACTTTCTCATGCTCAAGTGGTGGAAGATGACAGAATTGATTCTTTCAATTTGAAATACAATAAGATTTATGGGGATTTCCTTTCCAAGCATCAAGTGGGTTGTATTTGCATGAGTGCATAGGAGACATTATAGGCACCACTCTGGTGACAAAACACTATTTATTTAACTCACAAAATCAACTTGGTCTTTGGACTATTGAAAGAGAGCAGTGTTTTGGTTTTGCTGCTGCCATAGAACGGAGATATTTAAATTTCAAATCTCCAAGCCCATACAGAGTTGGATGATTTAAATTTTCAAATCTCCAAGCCCATACAGTTGATGAGCTGTATCTTAACCATAAATTCTCTAACAATTGTAAATGGTGTGTAGATATAAAATTTATAGTAATTTTTTTTTTTTTGGTGTATACAAGTAATTTTATTAATTTAATGGTGTGCAATCAGTATTTTTTACTTATGGGGTGCAGTCATCAAATATTGGTGTGCATCTAACACCACCCTAAAATAATATAATGAATATTATGGATAAAGTGATTGCCGCTAGCATTCTCCGGGAAAAAAAATATTATCTTACTAACAAGGTTTTAATTTCGACAAAATTTTGTGAAATTGTGATCACGAAATTTCGTGAAATTTTGGACCCAAAATTTCGGTCACAGTCCCCTTCCGTAATCAATATTCCTTTTATTTTGGACTCCACTATTTTGACCAAAATTTTAGAAATTATACGAAAATCACTCAGGAAGCGGAGGTCGTGAGCTCGACCCTTGCCATCCCCTTCGGGCCACCCACACAAGGTTCCATGGATCTCATGGGCTTTGGGCTTACCAGTTCATGTGGGCTTGGGGTTCCTCGTTAAATTTTTTTTAATAATTTCTAAAATTAAATATTAATACAAATCATCAATATTTATTGAAAAGTTCTTCAAATTTTCTTAATTAAACTTTTTGAAATTTTATGATATTTGTTTATAAGATAGACTAGTTAGCATAATATTACATATTTAATTTGATGTTTATCTTCTATTACTATAACAGAATACCTAATAAGTTAGGATACTTAAAACCCTTAAAAACAAGTATACTAATCTATTTAAACTAAAAAAAAAAACCTAAATATTATAATTATAATTATTCAATTTTCTATAATGATAATTGATTGTTTAATTTGAAATCAATATTTTACTATGTTTTATTTTTTTAATAATAAAATTGTAAAAAAAAAATTTATTCATTTTAGTTTAATAATTAGATAATTGATTTGCATTTAATAAATTTATGAAAAATATGTAAATATATGAACAAAAACTCAATAAAAAAACAGTTGATTTATTTCCGCTGCATTTTTGTACAATTTCAGAATGTTTTGAGAGTATATTTTATGAATAATATATCCAAAAAATAAACTTTTATGAAATTTTTAAAATTTTCAGTTTTTTGTAGAGATCCAAAATGAACGAAATTTTCAGTTTCAAACCTTGCTCAACAAGGCGACCCATGACTTTTACATAATTTTCTTAATTATAGCTTAACTAGGGTCAATCCGTTGGTAGTTATGTTAGTAATGGTTAATGTCATGCTTCCCACATCATTAACGGACAAGTTCTTGAAACTTGGCAACAAATTAAAAGTCTTTGTAGCCTAAGAAAGAACTAATCTGATACTATTACATGAAGAAAAGTCATGTGAGCACACTTTGCATTTACCCAATTTTTTGAATATGTCTCGTATGTTGTTTATAGCCATCGCCCATGGCTACAAAGAATATTATTACCAAGTTTCACTCTTAAATTCCATCCTCCCAATCTCAAGCCACCCTAGTTAAAAAGGCATACTTTCCCTATGTTTACTGAAAGGGAAAAATCTCGTACACGCCACACGTCTGTAGCTGCTTTACTGGTAGAGGAATAATAGTAAAACTCCACCTGTGAATGAGTCTGAGGGGGCGGGTGTGCACCCTGAAATAAGCTCCGATGATAAAGTCAGTATAAGGCACAAGCACATGAACATATGAACATAATAGTATAGAGATACTTATCGTGAGGTCACTAGGTATATGCGCTTGAGGACGAGCTCTGGTGTTATGCTCTGGAGATTGTAACTCAGGAGGCACAAAGAATATGGCTCAGACAACTTAGCTCGGATAAGGCACATACAACGTAGCTCTGACAACGCAGCTCGGATAAGGCACAAACAACGTAGCTCTGACAACGTAGCTCGGACAAGGCACAGACAACGTAGCTCTGACAACGCAGCTCGGATAAAGCACAAACAACGTATACGTTGTGCATCAGATAACGGGTACCTTATGCAACTCACAACGGACAACGAGCTCAGCATTACTCATAATAGACAACGCGACAACGGATTCGGCACTAGTCACAGCAAACAACGCGATAATGGATTTGACACTATTCACATCAGACAACTCGACAACGGATTCGGCACTATTCATGGCCTATTTGAGAGAATCAGGTGACCATAATAGATTGTGAGGCCATAAAGAGCATCAAGTAGCCGAATAACACCAAAGGAAAATGAAAGAATCAGGTGAGTGGCCGCCTGCATAGCCCTTCGGGGTAGGGGTGTGAATGACTCAAGCTTCTCAGATCTCCTTCTTCCTCTTCTTCTTCTGCCCTTTATTTCCCCTCTTGCCTTCTGCATCATCCTTTTTTTCTTTCTGGTGATTCTTGCTTATTTATAGGCATTTGGAGTCATCATGACTTGTGTAGTCATGATGAGGTCACCTGTCAGATAACACTCAAGAGAGCCAGCACATAGCCCAAGTGGGCTTATGTCGGCTAAATTGTTAGAATTTGTTAGCATGAGAAATTCCTATTTTACCCCTTCTTTTTACTCCTTTTTACGAATTTTATCCCTTACATTTACTAAAGAGGATAAGTATTAAGAGGGATTAATTTGGTAACTATACTCTCTCCATGCTGCACTCTCCCCTTTTGGGGGCAAAAAGAGATTTGTGGCCAGCCTACAATTGCCCATACAAATTTCTTGTCTTGCCCCGATGAGGAGAGAGTGCCAAGGTTTGAAATCTTGATGGTATTAGTGATTTCGGTTGTTCAACCTGAACCGAATTCTCGAAAATTTCGATTATCTCGGCGGGATTTTGGATTTCTTTTATATATATATATGTGTGTGTGTGAAAAAATAATATTTTAATAAATTTATATAGATATTAATATTTTATTTTTAAAATAAATATATAAATTTCTAAATCAAAATATTTGGGATTTTTAATAAAAAAATAATTTAAAATTAAATTTCCGAGATTTCTCCAAAAATCCAAATTTTTGGAATTTCGAAATTTCACCCGAAATCTCAACTGAAATCGCATTTTTTGAAATCATTAGTGTATCAATATCGTTCGGGTTGGATGAAACCGGGATTTCAAACCTTTCATAGTGCAACAGTGAGAGAGTGGGGCTACCACTACCCAATCAAACAAACCCCAAAAATATTCATGCAAGTTTAAAATGGCAAAGAGATATCAACTATATATATATATATATATATATTAAAGAAATAAGACTTTCTCTCATTGCTCTCCAATCTCATCCCTTCAATCTTAAAAATTCTATTTTAGAGATGACACACGATTTTTCTCTTTAATCCTCACCATTCAGGTTTGGGACCCAGTATCTCATCTTAAAGCCATCTCTATCTCCACTGTTGTAGAGTCCTCTCTTATCTCCAACACTTGCAAGTATATTTGAGACTCACTGTCTCATCCTAGAGTTCTCTCTATCTCCACTATTGTAGAGTCATCTCTTATCTCAATTTAAGTTTAATAGTAAAAGACTTATGATTTTCTATTAAATATTATTAAAATAATGATGAATTATTATAATAAATTAGTTAATTAATACAAATACTAAGATCAAATAAATTTATATTATTAAAAATAAATTTATCAAATATTCTAAAAATATATTACTTAATATTTGAATAAATAAATAATATTATTTAATTTTAAATATTCTTAAATTATTGCTCGTGCATTGCACGAGATCCGTACTAATATTCATATATTTCAATTCATGGAGGACCGGGAGGTGGCTCTGCCAATGGGTGATAAAAGAAATAGCAGCCGCCCCCATGACCCGCCACCGGCAGCTATTATTAGTGGGTCCTGCCTGCCTCCCGCTAAAAATAGCTTAGGGACTATTTAAGATATGGGATACAACTTGAGACACAAGCAACCCCCATCTACAAATATGCTTTGACCATCCCATCATTGTATCAAATGTCCTCCACCCCTGTTGAATTTCTTCTCTCTCCACCTTTTTTTTTTTATTTTATTTTATTTTTTTCCGGGGATGTTACCTTCAACTTGCACCACCCAAACTCTCAACTAATTGTCAGTTTCGCAGCCGAGAAAAAGTTATTGATAAAAGGCTTGTTGGGATCATCTCCGGTTGGTGCAGGCGACGAGACTGCCACTGTATTAGCATCCACTCTTATGACACCACATATCTCTTATACTTGTTGGTGTGCATGCATAATACTTTTATAAGCGTCTACATGAGATATGTGGCACCATGATTGTCAGCAATCTCCTTACTAGCATCAATGGGAGATGATCACGTAACTTAATAAAATAAGAACAAATGGATAAAAAGAAAAAGAAGCATTAAAGGAAGGAGGGGCACGCGTGAAGCTTGACAACAAGAGTTTTTGTAACGGCTATAAAGGACTAGTATGTTGATATTATTTAACAAGAAAAATAAATAATTTTTGAATCGTACTACCTTGTCTACAATTACTACAAGGGATAATTATTTCCAAGTTCCACGGGAAGGAAGTTTGTTGATAGACTTAGATCCTCTATGTTATGTTTTCGGTTACTATTATAAAAGAATTATTCTAGGGATACTCCTAAGTGTACTCTCAAATATACTCACACTAAAAAATATAAAATAAGGCAACTCAAATCTCAACCTTTAGGTTAGTTAAGAGGATTAGGATTGGGAAGTATATTTGAGAGTAACCATAGATCGAATCAATATATAATATTGTTGTCATTTTTTGTTTATATAAGTGGCAATATCTCTCATTTGAGTGGTCTGAGTGTGGCAGTTGACAAACTCATTGTTTGACCCGACTAAAATGCTAGACATCTAACCTTTAACTAATTAATAAATATTAATATGGGTTGGGACCAAACGGTATTCACTATACCTAACTAATTAATAAATATTAATAGGGGCTGGGACCTAACGGCATTCACTATACCAAAAGAAAATAGACTCAAATCCTCTACGTTATATAATACAGCACATATCATTCATACTTACTGAACAATTTTTTATGTATTTATTATTATTAATTCTATAAAATCTAAAGAATTAGTTTTAACCTTACGGTTTAATGTCTTTTAACAACAATTAAAATTAAAAGGACATGTGTTGGCACGGCGTACAGTGCCGGACGCGGTATAGAATCCCTATTATCTTTACTATTATAATGGGAGAGGCAGGCGTAGCCTGAATTTTACGGAATTCCTAAACTACACTTATATAAAACAAAACTTTAATTTATTATTTTACTTTAATTTCCAAACTACCCTTATCTATCTATTTAAAGAATAGAATCACAGTCAATTACGATTGAACTTGGGGAGAGTTCAATCACACCCGCAAGTTATCACATGTCCCTTTTAACTCCTATTAACTATGGTTAATTCCTTCCCCTCACTCTCACGTGCATCGCACGTGCCACCCGCTAGTTTTAGATAATAATAAATGGACTTGTAAATTTTTCACCCCAAACTCTCAAGTGGAGCTTGCCACACCGGTCAACTCTGGGCTCCCAATCAAGATTGGTGAGCATATATAGCTGGACTATCCCTGGAATGAGGTGGCTGCCTACTTCTTTTTCTCTTAAGAGGATATTATGGATGGAACCACGCAAGCTCTTCTTTCCCCTGTTTTCTATTTTAACTATAACTACATGAACATGGAGATGCCCCACTCTCCACGCTCTCTTTTTTCTATTCCAACTTGCTATTTATAATCCACTGAATGAGCTGCTCCTAATTGCAAGTCGCACGCTCAACTCAACCCTTCGCACCTCAAGGGAGGTCTCATAGCAAAGACACTTTACACAATATATAAATAAATTTATGTGTGTATATATATATATATAGAAAGAGTAACATTTTAATGAGTCATGCTCATTGAAGCCTTTAATGAGCGGTCCCTAATATTAAAGGTCCATAAAATTAGTAATATTTATAGCCTAATTTAGTGTAGTGAACCCGAGGGAGTGAATGGTGACTAACAAGGGTCTAATTGGATGGTTTAGAAACGTGGTTAGACCTTACTAGTAAAATTATACTTAATAATTTGTTTAAGTTTTATTTAATAGTAATTACAAAACAGTTAATTCTAGTTTAATATTTTTTTTAAAGTTACTTTAGATAATTAGGTTCTTTAGAAATTAATTATTTAAAACAATAAAATTATTTCTACTTTTAATTAATTCATTAAAAAAGTAGAGAAGGTTATCCTATGTATATAGCAAAGTTATTTATAAAAGTTTATTTTAAGTCATAAATCTATGTAAAATAGTTATTTGGTGATTTGATTAATTTATAGTTAGTCAAATAAAAATTTAAATCCTTTACTTAACTAATAAAATATCCAAGATTTAATTCATTCATAATTAATAATTATTAACTTGAAATATTTTACTCATAAATCGTAAACTTAATATAAATCGTCAGCTAAAGTTATACAACTTTTAAAATTAGTTATTCGGTTTGTAGAGATATCATAGTTCCTTAATTTATAATAAGAATTAATCTTGTAAAGTAATCAATTAATTTTGATTCAAAAAAAAATATTTACAATTTTATTTTAAATAGTTCACTTATATGTAACATAATTCCTATACTTAAAGTTAAATTATGTTCAAGGTTTCTATTTTAAATATTTACTTATATCAAAATTTCTAAACTGGTAATTAGAGTCTACTTAATAACTATACTTTTTCTTTTATCTTAAATTCATACAGGACATTAAATACTATTTTGGAGTTATTTTTAGATAAAATTCAAAAAATTTAGTCGTCATTGTAAATCAGGAATTAGTTATGAAAATTTAGGGATGACAATTTTTCTATCCATCTTGCCCTCTAACAAGAACAAGTTTCAGGGGGAGGCCCTCATCATGCTAAGATTTAGTGAGACTTCTTTATTAATTACATCAAATTTTCCCATTGTGTTGTTTCCAAATAACCCAACACAAGTGCTGGCCTACTTTAAAATCTAATTGTTAGATGTCAAGATAGATCTACCAAGAGACACTTGTCAAAGAATCAGCTCATTAATCAGACATTTATAGATAGGGTTGTCAAAGGGCAGGGCCAGGGCAGGGCCGGGATCAAACCTAGCCCTACCCTTCCCTATAAGAGTAGGGCCCTAGCCCAGTCCTAGCCCTTCAAGGGCCGGGATTGATTGGGCCCTAGCCTTGCCCTCAAGGGCCAGGGCAGGGCCAAAGGGCCGGAAGAAAGAGCGGGATTTTTTTTGTGATTTGAGATGTTGAGATTTTTTTTCTACACCAACTGTCAACTTGACATGGAAATGGATACCCTCCTCTTTTATCCGGGTTTAGGACCGACATTGCAACAAAAAGAGCAATGACAAAGTCAATTTTTTTCTCTTGTCAACGAAAAGCATACACGATAGAATAAAACAAAGTAAAACTATATACAACAAATTTATATATCAAAATCCTCTAAGCAGGAGGAGGCGAGGATGCGATTTCGCATACGAGATTAGGGTTAGGGTTCGTAACGATTATCAAGGCCTCGAGGGGTTTTATAACGATGGTCATGTGAAATTACTCATTTAACCCTACTATTAAACCGTTTGAAATGGTGAAATAAGTAATTGCAACAAAAAGAGCAATGACAAAGTCAATTTTTTTCCCTTGTCAACGACAAGCATACATGATAGAATAAAACAAAGTAAAACTATATACAACAAATTTATATATCAAAATCCTCTAAGCAGGAGGAGCCGAGTATGCGATTTCGCATACGAGATTAGGGTTAGGGTTCGTAACGATTGTCGAGGCCTCGAGGGGTTTTATAATGATGGTCATGTGAAATTACTCATTTAACCCTACTATTAAACCGTTTGAAATGGTGAAATGAGTAATTTCATAAATATAATATATAAGTATATATTATATACTTTTATGGTTTATAGACCTTAGCTACCGTGTAGCAACTAAGGAGAAGGGCAGGGCTTTAAAGGGCAGGGCTGGGGTGAGCCCTGGCCTAGCCCTGTAGAAGCAGGGCTTCCGGATTTTGAGCCCTGGCAGGCCCAATGGCTGGGAAGGGCAGGGCTTCAGAGGGCTTTGGAGGGCAGGGCAGGGCCGGGTACCCTTCTACGTGGGCTTTTTTGACAGCCTTATTATACACTATCCGATTGAAGATGAGAGCATTAGCTATTTCTAACTATAACCTAGTTAGGTCTCGTAAACTAGGGTCTATGCAAACGGTATAAACACGTCTGATCCGAATGATTTTTTGACATGTGTCTCTCAATGAACCCACCTCAATATCCAACTGGCAGGTTTAAAAATAGATTGCCACATGTCATCTTTCTAGAGAGACCGCTCATTAAAAGTTTTAATGAGCATGACTCATTAGTATCCTTCCCCTATATATATACATATATATAATGAGAGAAGCGGGGTTAAAGAGTTGGATGATTTTTTTCAAATGATTTCTTTCAAATATTCCTAATGAGTCCCAAATTTTATGGTTTCTAACTGTGAACGTAGTTTGTAAGGATGAATTTTTTATATTTTTCCTATTTAATTTGTCCATAACTTATCTAAAAAGGATTAAGATATTATGTTATCTTATTTTACACTAGCAGAGACCCCGTGCAATGCATAGTAATATTTAAGAATATCTAAAATTAAATAATATTAAGTAATATATTTTAAGAATATTTAACTATATTTTAAGAATATTTCATAAATTTTATTTTTAATAGTATAGGTTTTTAATTATTTGATATACATTATTATTTATATTAATTAATTAAGTTTATTATAATAATTTATTCTTATTTTAATAACATTTATAGAAATTCATAAGTTTCTTAGTATTAAATTTAAATTAATACACCCAAGAGTTGGAGATAAGAGAGAACTCTACAATAGTGGTGATAGATAGGACTCTAGGATGAGATAGTGGGTCCCAAACCTATAAGACTTGGAGATAAGAGAAGAGTCTACAATAGTGAAAATAGAGAGGCTCTAGGATGAAATAGTGGGTCCCAAATTTGAACGGTAGAGATTAAAGAGAAAAGACACATGTCATCTCTAAAATAGAACTTATGAGATTAGAGGGATTGAAATTTGAAGAGCAAAAAGAAAAGTTTTATTTCTTTATATTATAGATAGATGAGAGGAGTTAGTAAGGGTATTGAAATAATATCAACTACAATTAACAATATCTCCACAATTCCCTCAAATCTTTATCTTTATCTTCTCTCATGCTCACTCCTTATCTCTCTCAAGGAAGAGACACATGCCTCTCTACGTGGTAATTACTTTTCAAGAGAAAAAGTAGGACTTTTTGGTTCTCAAAATGTCCCTTTCTAAAATAACATGTCTCTCACAATTTATTTTTTTTATCTAAAAAGTCTCAATTTCTATTCCCAAAATATTTAATTTTATTCTCAAAATTATCTCACTAGGATCCCTCTTCCCAGTCTCTCTCCCCTTCCCCTCTCTTATGTGCATCGCACGTGCAGCCCACTAGTATATATATATTACAAGTAATTTTTTAAAATAAAATAAAAATAATATCATTTTTCTTAATTTTTTATTAGACCAATGTAACCATGATTATTTAATATAAAAATATTATTACAATTTATTTATAACTGATAAAATAATTTTTATTAGCTTAATAGATTTTATTGTTGATGGGATCCACTTCTAATCTTCAACTCCCTTGATATCTCTATGAATTGAAGTTAACAAATAACTCTAAATAAATACTCACTTCAAAAAAAAAGGTGTTCTTAAGGGATGGAAATTTAGCCTTGAATCATCTGGAAACAACACAATGGAAAATTTTGACGTAATTAATAAGGAAATCCCACTGAATCTTAGCAAGGTGAGGGCCTCCCCCTAAAACTTGTTCTTCTTAGAGAGAAAAATGGATAGAAAATTGTCATCCTAAAATTTTCATCACTAATTCCCGATTTACAATGACGACTAAAATTTATGAATTTTATCTAAAAATAACTCCAAAATAGTATTTAATGTCCTATATGAATTTAAGATAAAAGAAAAAGTATATTTATTAAGTAGACTCTAATTACCAGTTTAGAAATTTTGATATAAGTAAATATTAAAAATAGAAACTTTGAACATAATTTAACTTTAAGTAGAGGAATTATGTTACATATAAGTGAACTAAATAAAATTGTAAATATGTTTTTAAATCAAAATTAATTGATTACTTTACAAGATTAATTCTAATTATAAATTAAGGAACTATGATATCTCTACTAACCAAATAACTAATTTTAAAAGTTGTATAACTTTAGCTGACGATTTATATTAAGTTTACGATTTATGAGTAAAATATTTCAAGCTAATAATTATTAATTATCAATTAATTAAATCTTAGATATTTTATTAACTAAGTAAAGTATTTAAATTTTTATTTGACTAACTATAAATAATCAAATCACCAAGTAGCTATTTTACATAGATTTATGACTTAAAATAAACTTTTATAAATAACTTTGCTATATACATAGAATAACCTTCTCTAATTTTTTTAATGAATTAATTAAAAGTAGAAATAATTTTATTGTTTTAACTAATTAATTTTTAAACAACCTAATTATCTAAAGTAACTTTTAAAAAAATTAAACTAGAATTAACTGTTTTGTAATTACTATTAAATAAAACTTAAAACAAATTATTCAGTACAATTTTACTAGAAAAGTCTAACCACGTTGCTAAACCATTCAATTAGACCCTTGTCAGTCACCATTCACTCCCTCGGGTTCACTAGACTAAACTAGGCAATAAATATTACTAATTTTATGGACCTCTAATGAAATAGTTTACAAATCTCTATTTTTTTCTAAATGTCTCTCAAGGGACACGTTTTAAGATTAGATTGTCAAATTAAAAAAAAAAAAATTACATGCAACGTGTCGTGTGTTGATCGGTTTTTTTTTGTTATGTCTCTCATTGAACTCATCTTATATTTAGACAGTCCAAATAAAAAAAATACATGACATATATGTGCGCGTGTATATCTCTACTACAACTAACAATAATCCCTCAATATCTCCACGATTCTTTCAAATCTTTATACTTATCTTTTCGCTCATGCTCCTTCATTGGTCTCTCAATAAAGATGCACACCTTCTCTATGTTATAAATATTTTTTAAGAGAAAAAATAAAGACGTGTTATGAGCTAGTTTCAACCTATTACTCGATCTTTTTAAGTCAAAGTTTTAAAACGAAAAATTTTAAAATTCTCTCACTAGAGTCCCTCTTCCCTGTCTCTCTCCCCTTCCCCTTTTCACGTGCAGCGCATGTGCCGCCCATTAGTATATATATATATATTTTGCAAGGATTAGGCTTTTACAAGGCTCTTTAGCCGAACCTCCTACTTTTAAAGGCTCAAAACATTCATTTGGAAGCCGAAAACAAAAACGTATAACGAATTTTTCTCTCTATTTAGTTTTTCTGATTGTCAAAAGCTAAGAGATACGAAGAATCATTTCAACTCTCTGGTCCAGGAGATGGCCTCGGATTGTCTCTGGCCAAGCCAGAAACGGCTTATCTGGGAGTTCCATAGAATAGGTGACAAGTGGTGGAGAAGTCAAAATCATGGGGCCCATAATTTTGACTTCTCAACCTATAATAAGACATGTGGCGATAAGTGTGTGATAATAAATGAGAGAGATAACATATGGGGAGAAGTCAAAAAAATAGGGAGAAAATAAAATGACTTCTCTCCATATTTTTGCCAACTGTCGCACAATGTATGGAACCCCGAGAGGAGTTTCTGGCTTCGCCAGAGATAAGCCAAGGCCCCAGGGGATCTTCCAAACATGTCCACTGCTCAAAGCATGAAAAATGAAAGGCTGAGATCAACAGCCATTCAGTGACCACCGTCATGGAATCTTGAAATATGTGGGTCCCATTGTGACATTATCCCTCCTTCTATTTATTTATTTGTTTGTTGTGCTTTATTTCAAACTAAGTTTTGTCTCGAACTAATGTAGTTGTTGGGAATGGGACAATAGGTTTAAGCGCCTCTAATCTGCTCATAGGTTATGAGAAGACTAACCTATGCATACCTGAAAACCACTAATTTTCAAGGTGTGAATTACTATATTTTAACTTTTTTTTGTAGACCATAATATAAGTACATGTAAGATTTAATTTTATTTTTTAGGAATTTTGTTTTGCAATCCAATTGTTTCAACGTAAAACAGGGAAACCTCTCTCCACTGTGTATTTCAAAATAACAAATACATCATTATGTACATGTATTTTCTGAAATAACAAAAACTCATCTCACATGTATTTTCCAAACTGAAAAAATAAATTAATTAACTATCATATTTTCAAGGATAGAACTAAACAACATAAAATAAGTGAAAATTTTATTATTTACCATAAAAAGTTTAACACCGTAGATATTTTACGGGTCATAAAACTATTTATGTGCAAATAAATGGAACCTAAAATAATTCAAAAACATTAGAAAATGATGGGATAAACGATACCAGGTACTCAACCAAAAAAAGAAATGAAAAATAAGAACCTACTCATCTAAATTGTATCCCTCTCATGGAGTGGTCTTGGGATAAGTCCAAGGTATTGAAGGTTTTCCTCCGTGATGAGGAAGTAAAAGTCCATCACCAGTCGGTAATCCACTAACCCTATCTAATAACAATACATCAATGATGCCTTTGTGCTAAAAAAAAAAAAAGGGGGAAATGGCTGTCTTTTTTGGTTTTGGGTTGAAATCCCGATCACTTAACCCACTCATACACACGGTTAGGCCAACACACACACGGCCCTATGAGACTAAGCCCAACACACCTCTTCAAAAAGGCCTATCTCTCTTCAAGAGGGGGAGGAGCCTTATAAGACACAGGGAACACATCAACCTAATAATATACATTTATGTTGTAACAGATCATCATCTGTTATTTAATGTCAACTCATCATTTACTTCAACAAGTACTCATGTCTCATGGCCTACTGACCATACTCCTGAGATGTTTTCTATAGAAAATTCATAAGATATACTCTACATGGCTTAGCAAGCTATATATGCAATGTTACAAGTTATTACAGAACACTATTATGAAACTCAAGGAGATTGATCAAATGCAATATGATATGGCTCTCATATAAATTGGCACTATCTGGCAACCCATGAGACTTGGAAGCAATGGGTGTTGCAGCCTTGAGCTTCAAATGTCTAATTGGATGCTTCCCAGTCATATTTTGTCAGTTGCTCTCATATGTTTCTACTAGTAGATCCTATGCCATGTATGAGTGTGAATAAGAAAAAAATCTCTACACTCTCTTTATCACTCTTGTCACAATCCCCTAACATCTCTCATGGTTTCTAAAAAATAATGCCGAGTAATAAAAAAAATACTCCTTGTACGCCATTTTCTTCTTGTGTACATGGATATTGCTCTTCTATAGACATAGTTTGGCTTACATATGATTTTCTATACATTTTGAAAGTCTTATATGTAGCTTTTGCAATGAACCAAACATTTGAAAGAAAATCTTTGATTCACTCGGGTCATGCCAGATCAAAAGGTCCAAACTGATTCGTCTCAAGTTAGATGTTTGACCCATAGAGTGTTCAAACCAAATCAGCGAGTGATCCAGTTTGTGGGACAACTAGTCCAACCGGTTTTTAAGACACTGGAACTAGGGGTGATATCAAGCCAAGCTGAGTACTTGTATATTCAAGCTTGTTCATTAATTAATCGAGCTCGAAACTTAAGCTTGAACTTGCCTTGCCTTGCTTGTTAAAAAAAGGAGCTCGAGCTTTCATACACGAGCTCAAGTAGTTCACGAGTAGCTATAACTATTTATATTATGTGCAAAATCTAATTTATAAATAAAATAATAATGTTACCTAAATTTTCAGTATAAATTTATAATTGTATAAATGTATTTATTATGTAGAATACCTTATATACTATTAATTTTTACTAATATAAATTAAGTATATTTATTTTAGTATTTAAATGAATTTAGTATATTTAAATAATCTAGTAGGTTAAATAAATAAATGTATTTCTATATATATTTATAGAATCAAGCCAAGCTTTTAACAAGACAAGCTCAAGCTGTTCACGATCAGAATGATTCGTAAACCAGCCCTAACTATAACTTTGCCGCCTATATGCACATCCCTTCTTGCTATGTTTAATTTACTCACACTCTAATAACCAAAAATCATTTCCATCTAGATTTTCCCTCATATGTAATGTAATATTGCAATCTTAGTTATTTTAGAACTTATCATGTACATGTTAAGCCATTAAACTCCTTTTACACAAAGAGTAATGGCCATAATTAAGTTGTTTGATTAGGGACATTGTAATTGAAATTTGGCAATGGATTATCTATGGCCACATGTATCATTGGGCGGTACACCTTCAAAGCTGGTCACATGTCTTCTTTGACATCTATTAACTAACTAGGTTAAGATTCATTCATTTCTAAGATTAAGTAAGGCACAGGATTCTGTCGAGTTGAACTCGAGAGATTCTCTCGAGTTCAACTCCAGAGGATCCTGAGCCTTAAATAATATAATCTTAGTTTTAAAAATAACATATATTTTAAAAAATTAACCACAAGTGAATCATAAGCAATGTAAATTTTTATAAAACCAAAGGTTAAATGATTGAACTCTAGAAATTAATGAATCTTAACTACAGTTAAGAAATATTAAAATAAACACATGTTGACCTGTGAGACATATCTGGCTACAACTTGAGAGAATCCCGAGTCTAGCTAAAAAAGAGAGTAGGGATTGTAGTTTGCTTAGCATTCCTCCCTTGTGAATGAGAAAGAGAGGAATCTGCCAGCCGGCTCAGGATCCTCTCGAGTTCAACTCCAAAGAATCTCTCGAATTTGAACCCCTAGAGGTCGCCACATGTCTCCTTTGACACCCCTTAATCATGGGTAAGGTTCACCCACCCCTAAGGTTCATCATCGATCCTTGGTTTTTTTTAAAACATATTAATTCTTTTTTTTAAATTAAATTTTTTTTTAATATTGAAAAAACTCTAAAAACAGGTTTTTTAATTGAAAAAATAATAATTAATATATAAAAAAAAAAACCAAAGATGGGTGGGTGAACCTTACCCATGGTTAAGCAAAGGAGACACGTGGCGACCTCTAGGTGTTCAAACTCGAGAGATTCTCTCGAGTTGAACTCGAGAGAATCTTGTGCCCTGCCAAAATGCATTAGTCTTACAGAACAGTAGCAAACCAAACCAAATAACTGCTAAAGCCCTTCCAATACGCTCTGGGCACACTGACGCTTGCTCCCGAGCATGCCCCTCCCCACGTGTAATCTCCATCTCTGCTAAGCGCGCAATTCATTGACGCGTGTAATAAATGAAAATTTACAAAAAGAAAACCCAGTTGACAAATATCAGCTCACTCGGCTCATGAGTTCGGCTTGGCTAGTGAGTCAGTTGATCTCTCAGTCAATGAAAAGCTAAAGCCAGCGCGCCAGTACACACGCGTCGACGTCACCAAGTTGACACCTCTTCATCCTCATCCCAATAACATTATAATATTATAATAGTAATTTTAAATTCCCTATAAAATTAATTCCAATAATAATTAAATCATATATCCTCCATTTTAACCCTTCTTTCTCTCTCTCTAGTTGCAGTAATGGAGAAAGGAGATTCATCATCAATGGGGGAGAAGGAAACTGAGGAAACAACAACAACTACAACTACAAGGCATCACAGAACGATTCCACCAGGTCTGAGCAGAGAAGAATTCGAAGAACTAAAGCCAATCATCAACGAATTCCACACGTATAGTATGTGCAGTGGCCAATGTTCTTCCCTACTCGCTCAACGTACACTCGCTCCAGTAGATACGCTTTGGTCTGTAGTTCGACGATTCGACAAACCCCAAACGTATAAGCATTTCATCAAGAGCTGTTCTCTTAAGGAAGGATCAGACATGGCCGTCGGTTGTTTAAGATATGTGAACGTCATCTCCGGTTTACCGGCGGAGACTAGTACAGAGAGGTTGGATATTTTGGATGATGAGAGACATGTGATGGGGTTCAGTATTATTGGTGGGGAGCACCGGTTGAGGAATTACCGGTCGGTGACGACGGTGAGCGAGTTCGCCGGAGCCGGGGAGAGGAAGATGTGGACGGTGGTTTTGGAATCGTATGTGGTGGATGTGCCGGAGGGGAATACAGAGGAAGATACTCGAATGTTTGCTGATACAGTGGTGAGGTTGAATCTGCAGAAGCTAGCTTCTGTTTCTGAAGGGTTAGCTCGTGATGAAGATCGAAAAACCCGGTGATGTTTTCATGTGAATAATGTTGTTTTTTGTAATAATTTTTTTAAAAAAAGTTAATTTTGCCTTGGGAATTTGGAAAATTATTGAAAATCTCCTATGGTATTTTTTTTTTTTGTAACTTTTAACTGGTTGAAGAAGGATGATCCACTGCAAGAGTAAGACTGCAATGTAGTTGCTGCATAAGGAATGATCATATATAATCCCTAACCCTAATCCTAAAATCCCTAAAAGGCTGCAAATTAAAGGGATGATCCTAATAGTAGTGGAATTGTGCCTATACATATGTATATTTATGTGTTTAAATTTGCAATTAAATCGAACTATATTATAGAAGAAGATTGTGTTTCGCCATTTACAAGCCAATTCATGGAAATAATTTATAAAGTAATCGTTGCTTTTCATTTATATTTTTAATGATATATGTAATATTAAGAGTACATAAATTCGCTGTCTCTTATATTATATTCCTTTGAACCATACTTATAAATGTTTCTAAACATATGATTCCCAAATAATTTCACATATTATAATATTTTCTTGTTTATTTCTTTCTCATCAAAGCAACATACTAGCAGTAATTATGGTAACCTAACATCTCTTAATAAAGAGTTCATCTCTTTAATGTACGAGGAGAGAGAGAGAGTCAAAATGGTGTGCCGAAATGTGATTTTAGGGTCCATGGCAATAAGAAAATAAATAGAAAAAGTATAAGAGATAAGAACAAACAACACAAAGGTAAGATATGCATGTCCATGGGGAAGAGAATCCAAACTTTCACTATACAGAGATTGATCCTCTCAAACAAAGCAGTGCTCTTACAATAACCGTTAAGAAACCGGTGAGCCGTTGTCTCCAACTAGCTACTCGTACTCTCCCAAAGAGCCAACTTCCGATGCAAAAAGCCTGCATCGTATATAGGTCCGTTAATAAATTCTCAAATCTACCCAAAGTACTAAATCCATAGAGAATTTTTAAGGTTAACCCTCATAACAATAAAGATTTTACTCCAAATGAAACAATAAAGATTTCCTACATGCACATGAAATTCGAGACCTCTCCCAAAGAACTCCATCTTGGGTAGATTTCTATAAAGCCAACTCAAATTAAGCACTGCTCATGTGTCTTCTCCACCACACCATTTGGGGTGTTCCAATTATCGTTGATCATGTACAAGAAAAGCTTGGACAGTCAAGTTCTCTGTGTTGTCTTCTTCTTTGTCTTTCAGTACCCTCGTATAAACCCTTCTGGATCAATAGAACCAAGATCAGAAAGCCAGTAGCAATATGAAAAATAGAGAAGGAACAAACCCCACAAGAGAAGAAATATGTGGTTAATCGCGCTTAGTGACTACATCTATGGGCAAAGACAATTAAAGAACTTGTTCAGAGAAGAAATATTTGGTTCACCGCGCTTAGTGACTACATCTATGGGCAAAGACAATTAAAGAACTACTTGTTTAGAGAAGAAATATGTGATTCATCGCGCGTAGTGACTACATCTATGGGCAAAGACAATTAAAGAACTTCTTGTTCAGGATTACATGGTACGAGGATTTTCACTTCGGAACACATAGAGCCTACTTTCCTCTAGTAGCTACTTTTTCAGTCCTGGAGAGCAACTAACTCTTTCTAGGAGCTCTCCCCTATCCTCTTTAGAGGCTTGTTCACTTGCACATCTTCAGTGATCCAATTATAAGCAAACACATGCCAACACCCTCTTTATAAAGGGATATTGACAGCCCTAGAATAAGATGAAGGCCTTCTTTTGTTTGAAAGGTACGTACCCATATAAAACTTCTGCAGTATCTTCCATGGTCTTAAACCTTTCAAGTTCTCCACAAAACCTTTAAAAAATTTAGTACTTGTATTGTATAACTGTGAAAGAATTTCTGAGTTTTTGTATGTTTTTGGTTTAAGAAATCTTGGTTATATTTGTGTTTAAAGGAATACATTACACCGCAAGGGATTCTGGCCATTGTACCAACTTTACACTCTGTTCAAAATAGCAGCTACACTTGAACTAGAGGGTGAATTCATCATAGGCAACTCCATGTGTTTTACAAAGTATAACAATAGGGAACAAGAGGGAAGAGTTCTACAAATGATCAAAACAATCAACAACATTTTCTTTTCTCTAACTTGATTCAGTGGTTGAAGTTTCCTGTTGTACTAGACCAGTTTCTTCACAATTATCATAAAGGTGTTAGGAGACGATAAAACACCATTTTTTAAGTAATAGATCGACGATTTGAAATGGGGTTTCCATTACTTTAAGTAATAGATCGACAATTTGAAATGGGGTTCCATTATTTTATGCAGATCATGAAACCCTGAAAATTTGTATTTTGTAGACAAAACCATGAAAACCTGAAGGCTGGAATGCAACCCAGAAGTCCTTGAAACTCGTTGCCTTGTTTCAGTACTGCATATATATCAAAATAAGGTGCCAAATCATCTCCAGTGATAACCGGATGTGGCACATCCGGTTATCACCCCTAGAGGTCGCCACGTGTCTCCTTTGACACCCCTTAACCGTGGGTAAGGTTCACCCACCCCTAGGGTTCACCCAACTATTTTTGTTTTTTGTTTTTAAATATTAATTCTATTTTTAAAATTAAAAAATTGTTTTTAATATTAAAAAAACTTTAAAACAGTTTTTTAATTTTAAAAATAGAATTGATATTAAAAAAAAAAAACCAAAAATAGGTGGGTGAACCTTACCCACGGTTAAGGGGTGTCAAAGGAGACACGTGGCGACCTCTAGGGGTGATAACCGGATGTGCCACATCCGGTTATCACTGGAGAGGATTTGCACCCAATAATAAACACGCGTGATTGTAATAAAATGAAGTGGGGTCAGTTCTCGAACATCTGCACGTTAGTGCACGTTAGATGTTACGGCGCTAAAATAGGAAAGTCTTTGTCATGAAATAGTTAAAACCGTGTTTGTTCTTCAGCAATCTGTGAGCAGGAGGCTGGTACAGAGGATACATCAGGTTCGTCTTTAGATAATGATCATACAATTGGAGGAAAGCCTCGGGTTGTCTGGATAACGTGAAGGGGCTCATGAAAAAGAAGGCTTAGAAAGAGACTACCTCGTTGGTTTAGGCCAATGGGTGTTGTAGTGTAGATGCAAGTTGCCCACTTGATGATTAAAGGAAACTCCAAAAGTATGAGAGAGAGAGAGACTTCAAAGACCTGGTTTCCTTTTTAGAAGGGGGAAAGTTGGGTGGTTTGTCATAGAATTCTTGCCTCTGCTGATGTATGTAGGAGTGGATTCTCTCAAGTTGCAACTTCAAGAGAATCTCTTAAGTTGGAACCCCTACAGGTCGCCACGTGTCTCTTTTGACACCCCTTAATCATGGGTAAGGTTCACCCACCCTTAGGGTTCACTCACCCATCCTTGGTTTTTTTTTTTCTATTAATTATTATTTTTTAAATTAAAAAAACTATTTTTAGAGTTTTTTAATATTAAAAACAGTCTTTTCATTTAAAAATAATAATTAATATTAAAAAAAAAAAAAACCAAGGATGGGTGAGTGAATCCTAAGGGTGGGTGAACTTTACCAATGGTTAAGGAGTGTCAAAAGAGACACGTGGTGACCTCTAGGGGTTCCAACTTGAGAGAATCCTGGGTCTTTCTTAATTCTTTCTTCTCGCGAAATGGGTGGCCACAATCCAACCATAAGCAAGGGAGGAGACGACAACCCAAACATGCGGGACTTTAGAGAATTTTGCTAACCATACTCGCAATTTCATACTTTCACACTAATTACGACTAATTATTGTTAACTGGGGTTGCGGCCTAACCATACTCGACTAATTGTGTGGGTCCCATAAGTGGACCCTAAAAAAAAACAGTTTAAATAGAGTCCGTTTGGTGTGTAACATGGCAGGTAGATCCTATGTGCCCTCGGCGTTTATGTTTTTTTTTATTATTGTTATTATTATGAGATATATCATTTACTTACATTAGTAGAGTCGAGTCAGATGATTAGAAGTTAGTTTGGGCAGTGGAGCTCTTGCAATTCATACCTGGTATCGTCAGACCTCTTCTATGAAAGGTCACACCCCTATCATTCATGCAAGAGGTGGGGGGTGTTCCTATGTGCCTCATTAATAGATAGAGCATGTTAGTAAAAACAAAGAGAAATTTATCTTGTGTGTTTTTACTAATAAATCTATAATTCGTAAATGTGACAATCGAATCAATGGGAGCATACCAAGATCTGTATGTCATGTTGCATACTCCAAATGGACTTGTTTAATACAAAGCAAAACTATGTGTCGATAGAGCTCTCCTTTTTATATATGACGGTGGCAATCTTATAATTATAGAGTGAGAATATTTTAGAACCTCTCTTTTTAACATATAACGGTGGTAATGAGGGTCCCAATCTTGTATTTATGGAAAAAATATTTTGCATAATTGTCACTCTCTCATAATTACAAAAGTGCTACAATCTAAATTTTTTTTTTTTTTAAAATATGAGAGCTCCGCTTTTCCGCAGTGATTAGTGAAGCATAGGTCCTCTTCAAAATTAAACTGAAACAAAATTGTTTTCATTAGTATAAAAAGATGTTAAATATGCATGAACCTTAGCTCTACTTCAAAGGGTATAACGAAGCCCCTCATTTCCAAGCAAAGCCTGGTTTGCAATCCTGTAATTACGAAAAAACAAGGAGTGTTAATTGTGTAAGCATGATTGTTTTTATAATTACAAAACTGTCATCAGCTTGCAATGTTAAAGCCTTAAAAGGGAGTCCCTCAAATGCTTTGAAGCTGAGCTTCCGCTTATATGTAAACTCTTACCCAACAAAAAGTACAATCTCTCACCGCCGTATAATAGTCATTCCTAGGTAAGTACCCTTAAAGCTTGTGTTAAAGCATTCCTAATAGCCTTATTTTGGTGAGTCTAACACACTAAAATATGCCAAAACGGTCTCCAGCAACCTCATTAAAATGAAGATTTCGGTTGGGTGAGTCTACAATACTCACCGTACACTCACCAAAGTTAAATCTTTCTTTTTCCCTCTTTTTTTGTAGGCTCCACAAATAATAAAGTATAAGTTTCTCTCTCCCTTTATTTATTATGGTCTCACACAAAAAATAAAATAATGTTTCTCTCTCCCTTCCCTTTTCGTTTTCCCACACAAATAATAAAATATTATTTCTCTTTTTTTTTTTGTTAAAATGGTGAGGCTGTTAGGAGTGTTTTAAAAAAGTGGTTTACCAAAATAACTTTTTGTAAGTTTCGGCTATTTTGGTGAGTAAAATTTGGTGAGACTGATAGAAATGCTCTTACATATTAGGGTCATCCTGGTAGGTTTGATTCAATTGACCGTTGATATAGGTTTTGTTATGCGGACAAAATGCGACTTAAAGCTTGATAATAATCCTAGTAGAGACCGTGGGTGTGAATAAAAAAATAAAAAATAAATTTATACACTCACTATATCCCTCTTATCACAATCACCTAAAATATCCCTCTATATTTTCTATTTTTTCTTCTTATCTCTCTCTTTATCCCTCTTATCACAATCTCTTAAAATATCCCTTTATAGTCTCTCTTTTTCCTTCTAATATCTATTTTTATAACTTTTATCACAATTCCCTAAAATCTTTCTTTACGTTCTTTATTTATCCTTCTTATCACCATCTCTCTTCTAAAATTCTTCCAATAGTGTTTGAATTGTGTGTGAAAGATAGAGTTCAACGGTTGAGATTAGAGATAGAGTCGTAGAGGAACAATCCCTTAAAATCCCTCCAATGATTTTTGAACTGAGAAGGAGAGAGAGAGAGTTAACAATTGAGATTAAAGAAGGGTGTCATGTACATCCTTAAAATAGAATTCATATGATTCCTAAAATTGAAGATTGGAGAGTAAAGAGAGGGATTAGGTGACACTTATTTTTTTATATTATAGTACTAGCAAAGCTCTCGTGCGATGCACGAGAGTACAAAGAAAAATAAAAAGAGAATAACTAAAAAAATAGTTGAGATAAACGTGAGAGGACTATTAGGAAATATTGGGGGATTCATGTCCTTTGAGAGAGAGAATAGATGAATATACATAGAAAAAATTTAAGAAGAGGTAATTGGAGGTTTTTTTTGAATCAAACAGAAAACAAGGAGACTTCATAGGTGGGGATAGAGAGAGAAAAGTGGGGAGGGACACGTCTCTACATACTCTTATTTGTGTAAGAAAATAGAGGACCACAATCTCCTAAAATCTCTCAAATGGTTTCTGAATTGAGAGTGAGACGTGTATGAGAGAAATAGTTAACGGTGGAGATTAAAGAAGTGTGCCACGTGACATCCTTAAAACAAAACTCCTAGGATTTAGGAGATTAAAGATTGGAGAGCAAATAGAGGGGGTTAGGTGACACTTATTTCTTTATATTATAGATAGATAGATGACAAATAGCTATAAAATAATATAATAGCTCATAACACAATATATATATATATATATATATATATATATATATATATATATATATATATATATATATATTAATTTGTGTGTGTGTGTGTGTTTTCACTTATAATAGGGCTACATCTACACTACGTTTCAAAAAAGGAGGGGGGCTACATCCACGAGTGAAGACAATTAAGAACTTTTACTCTGTAGAGACTACATGAATATGTATTTCACCCATAATAATTGTACTAATAAAAGTATAAGGAGTATATCAAACTTTATGTTGACATAATTATCCTTCACCTTATTTTATTATATAAAAAATTTAGTTCTTTTCTTGGTTCATTGGAAGCTACATGGACCTATGGGCTACACAATGAGGGGTAGCCCTCCCCCTCCCATAAATCCCTCCATCCTGATGTAGGTGGGATTCGATCCCAGGTCTTTTTAACTAAGTAGGACCCACTACTTAGTAATTTACGTTTATATCTATTTTAATTTGTTGTTAGTGACTCTTCTATTTTAATTTGTTTAATTTGATGTTAATGACTCTTTATACATTGCAAAGATATCTTAGTTAATTAGCCATGGAAGAAGAGAAGAGTAATGGTGCAAAAACTGATTGAAATCATTAATGAGATTTCTGAAATCTCATTGCTAACTACCTTTTCCTATTCATATATAGAATTTATTCAGTTGCTAGGATTTCTCAAGAACCATGTATGTCGAGTTCTTGTTTTTTCTTATCATTGTCCTGTTGATATTATTCTATTTTGTTGCTAAACTGTGTAAGTTCTTTTCTCATGTGGATTTCTGATTGTTACTCGTTCTTTTCCTATTCATAGTTGCCAGGATGTTTTTAAAGAAATCTCTAAGTTAATCTCTAAGTTACAGTTCAATTATTGAAGAGAGGTTACAAAAGAATACGTAGATTAATTTTGTATTGTTACGGAGATTCTTGAAACTTGAAAAGATTATTATGTTTTTATGCATTCTCTTAAAGTACGTAGATTGGATAGAAATCTCCTACCAACTATTACATTTTTTTTTATTGTTTTGAAAGCAACACTTACAACTAAGGAGGCTCTACAACCGTTTGAGCACTCTGAACCAAAATTTGTCGGCACTTGGGAGGATCTAATTTGTGAAGAAGAAAGTTAGTTGAGAACAAAGTTGTAAATTGTGTTGTGCCAATTTATGGGCAAATACATTAGTTTGCTTGTAGAGCCCCTTTAATTGTGGTTAAACATAATCAACCCAAGTTTTTTTTTCTTTCCAAAAACCAATGTTAGATGGATGAACCTTAGGGGTGAGTGAATCTTAACCATAGTTAGTGAGTGTTAGAAAGGACAAGTGATGACTTGTACATAACCTTTAATTAACCATGGTTAAACATAATTAACCTAAGATTAATATATATATTTTTTTTTTCTGAAAACTAAGGTTGGATTGATGAATCCTAGGGGTGAGTGAATCTTAACCACAGTTAGTGGGTGTTAAAAGGGACATGTGACGTCTTGTAGAGCCCCCTTTAATTGTGGTTAAGCATAATCAACCTAAGTTTATTTTTTTCTCTAAAAACCAAGGTTATAAACCCCAAGGGTGAGTGAATCTTAATCATAGTTAGTAAGTGTTAAAAGGGACATGTGGTGGCTTGGGATGCTTATGTTTTTTTTTTTGGTTGAGCTTTGGTTGAGCTTTCAAACTAAGCTTATGGGTTTCCTCTAAGTAATAAAGGTAAAATTGGAAAAAATAATCATTAATTAAAGGAGTTATTATGATGAGCCTTATAGGAGAGGTCAGTGTAATTTCATAAACAAAATGGGAGGTTTATGAAATTTCACCAAACCTTAGGTGAGTGTCATTTACCCATAAGAAATTTACCACGCAGAATTTTAAAATGACCGGACTGGTCCGGGCACTTCAATCCGTATGGTTAAAACAAACACGCAGATAACCCGGCCCACGAGAAACACCGGGTAAGTCGGGTCAGAAATTTCAGGCCCAAGTACTATTTCCAGTTACAGAGAAGAAAGAGATTCATTCAAAACATGCCCCGATTAAAACGGGTCAACATAAATATTGGATATTAGGGAGACCACTCCTCGTCCGATCCGTCATCTTCGTCATTGGGTCCCACAGTAACGGTTATGGTAACAACGATAAAAAGTTTTAATCTATTCTATGGGAATTAATTACAGTGTAGAATATCTCCTTAAAAGCGTCATGGATTTTGGAGTGGGGAAGATGGAGTTATCAGCGTTGCAGAAGCACCGGAGCCTCTACGTGCCAGAGCTTCCTCCTTGTCTTCAGGTATTTCTGTTTCTTAATAGTGCATTCAACGCTGTTCATAACCCATTGTTAGATCCGTACCATGCCATAACCGGACCGGCTTTTCGATTAGGCACGTACTGAACCAAAATTTTTCACATAAGTGTTTAAAGGTCAGATCTCTTGTATTGTTAAATCTGTTCAAAAATATGTCTTAAAAAATCATGGCCTTTAAACACTCATACCCACAGGGAATGCCACAGAGAATGCCGTAGTCGATTTGATTTGTTTCCCGTCTAGGCAATCGAATACACCTTAGTTGAGGAATTTTTTTTTTTTTGGGTGAGGTTAGCTCTTCAGAATTTATACTCGTTACACGAGTTCAAGAGGAATCACATGTTCAGAAATATATTAGTACTCATTACTTCCTATAATGGATATTGCATTACTACATGTCGCTAGCACTAGGGCTGCACAAAGCCCGATTGGCCCGTTTATGCGGTTCGACTCGGCTTGAGATCGGCTCAAATTTTAGGCTCGATCGAGCTGAACTGAGCCTAAAAAAAAAAACTTGAAAATTCAATCAAACCAAACTCGGGCCAACCCCTGTTTGATTCGGACCGGTTCAAATATTATTAAAAAAATAAAAATATTATTTGTATATATAAATAATATAAAATATTATTATTTTATTTTTAAAAAAAGAGTATTCAAGCCGAGCTCAAGCCAAGCCCGACTCGAATCAATTCGGGTCCAGCCGAGCTTCGAGCCAGGCTTTTGAATTCGGGCTGAGCTTTCAAGCTTGATTTCGGGCCGAGCCGGGCTTCAAGCCTAGAACAAACCCTTTCAAGCCGAGCCATGCTTGGCCAAGCCCGAAAAAGCCCGGCCCGAATACAGCCCTAGCTAGCACAGTCAGAGTCTCTCATCAACCTACCAGTGGACCAAAAATACAAAAATTACAATAAATCCTTTTTACCACGTACAACATAAAACTGTGTCATCAAGATATAGGCTAGGCTACCAAAACGTCTTCTTTTCTTTACTATTAAAATGCGAGAGGAGAGGCATTCGTAGATGATTTTTCTGAAATTCTCAAATTATCCTTATATCTTTACTATTATAATGCAAGAGGCATGCGTAGATGATTTTTCTAAAATTCCCAAATTACCCTTATATATAAACAAAACATTGATTAAATGTTTTACTTTAATTCCCAAACTACCCTTACCTTTGATTTAATGTTTTAATTTAATTCCTAAACTGCCCCTTGCCATTTATCTATTTAGAATCACAGCCAATCATGATTGACCTCGGGGAGAGTTCAATCACACATGTGGGTTAACACGTGCCCCTTTTAATTCCTACTAACTATGGTTAACTCCTTCCCCTTACTCTCACGTGCATTGCACGTGCCACTAGCGAGTTCAATCGGGTGTCGTTAACTCCTTCCCCTCGCTCTCACGTGCATCGCACGTGCCACCCGCTAGTTTAAAATAAAAATAGAAGTACTATAGAGCTGGAAATAACATTTTATAATTTTATGTTTCTAAGAGTATCAAACCAGCCCTTACATGACAGGCTTGGCCCTCCTGATCTTCAAAGTTTTAAAGCCTTTTTTTTACCATAAGGTCGGGCCGGGCCATGTTCTAAAACCATGTTACCTAAGGGTCTAGATTGGTTAAATACTTTGTAAAGCCCGGCCCTCTACCCCTTTTTTTTTTTTTTTTTGGGTGAGGTTAGTTCTTCAGAATTTATACTTTGTAGGCCAACCCTGTTACTTGACCCGTCATCAGTAATCACGCCTACGCCTAGCTATTAAACCTAGGACGACACTTGTGGTCCTGCGAGTGTAGCAAAGTTAAATTAACTCAAATGAGGGGTATCAGAATTGTTAGCTTGGGTGACATGTATGTTCTACTGCGGTGGGAAGACAGTCTCTTGGTGCTGGCGAATGCGCACCTTCTGTTTGACAAAATGCTTGATAGAAGAACAGGTACATTCAACGCGGGTGTCCAAATTTATTTGATGCTACGTCGCGTTGAAATTAAGAAGCGATAAATCTTCATGATATTGAGTTCCCAATTCCGGTATATGCAAAATAATACATACCTTAACCGAATTTAAATGGTCTTAGGTAGTCCTTTCCCTATGGCGGCTTTCACTTTGGTGTCGCACCTTTTGAGACTCAAAGCGTGGTTCTAGCTCTGATACCAAATGTTAGGAACCTAACCAATACTCCAAAAGGCCCCGCAGAAAGTTAGGCATATAAACTATTGGGGATTGTAACAAAAAGGTTAGGATCATCTTACTAGCATACTTCTTAATGCTTTTGGGAGAGAGCTTCTGCTGCTCTCAAGGAATCATTGAAAGTTAAGCTGACATTCATAAATGCCATTTCTGGTTTACAAATTCTGTTATATATGCATGTAATTCAAGTTACCTTTCTAGGGACTTAAATCTTCTCTCTTATTCTTAGAAATATTAACATTGTTTTCATTATGTTATATTCTATACGCGCATGCATATTGTTATTTTTTTGGAAGGTAAGCTGGGGTTAGGCAGACCCCTACCAGAGAAACATAGGCGGGAATCGATCCCGGGTCCCTGGTATGACGCCAAGGGACTTTACCAATGTTTTCATTATGTTATATTCTATACGCGCACGCATATTGTTTTGTTATTACTGCTGTTAACATACAGGAATGCGCAATGACAGAATCTAAAGTATATGGTATCGAATCTGTGGAGATGTTATTGCATTTGCTTAGGTCTAGGTCCTACCCAAAGAATTAGGAGATGGGCAGTGAATTTGATTGACATTTCAATATTGCCACGCACTCCACGAATAGCACAGTACCAACCTCTCTTTGTAGAAGAGTATCATCTATCTCTTCAAACTCCACTTCCCCAAACTGAAAGAACTAAGCCTTAGTGTTCACTTTTCCACATCTAGAATCATTTCTGACCTCTAAAATTGAGGCTATGATGGGTTCTGTTTACTAGTTGTTTCCAATATTTTTTTGGTATTCTCAAACTCTAGTAAGTAGTAACTAGTTCTCCCACCAACGATTATTGCTTTCATGCTTTCTCTACTTTAACGCGTACTTTTTTTCAATTATTTTGAAGCAGTAATGTTTCCTTTTTAAACACAAGTGACATTTGAAGCTTTACTTTGTGGAGCTATCCTTCCATGTTTGCTTTTTTTTCCCCTATAATATGCCAGATTGTTTGGGCACAGAGAATATTATGTAACCACAATTGTTCAAAGAATAAATAGCCTATTCTAGAAGGTGTTCTGCGCAATTTCAGTAGTCTAGATAAGTTTGGGTCATGGATCAAAAACGATTTATGTGTGTCAACAAAAGTAACCATAGTAATGTCGATCTCTACTGGAATCCTTAATGAGTGATGTTTATTCCTAGATAGAAACATAAAACTATGCAATTGAAATTTAATACTATAACGGAACAAAACGTTATTAAGGTTTCTCTTAATAGTATCTGAGAAGCATGTCCAAAATGGCAATGAAATGATGTAGTGTCCTTGTTACATTAGATTCAGAACAACTTAAGGCTAATATCCTTCTGTTTCTTATTTCCCAGGGATCAATTGTGCAAGTTGAATTTGGTGAGGCCACAGCTGTTCCAGATATATCAGATGCTCAATCTGTCCGTCGATCATTTCCCCATACGTACGGGAAACCTTTGGTTCATTTCTTGACCCCATCCAGCAGTGTCAGGGATGCTCATGTCATTAAGGAACCATTAACCAGGTACATAATGCCTCACTGCTTCCATTTTCATACTTACGCTTTTGAAAGAAAAGAAGAGAACTAGTTGTACTTGAAGCACATTATCTTTAGGAAGTTTTACAGAAATAGCAGCTCAATTATCGAAGATAACACTCGAATTAGAGAAATCTTATGCATTTTTTTGGTGTAGAAATCCTTTGCAATTGAAGTGATGATCTGTATTCCACACAGAACCATGTCCAAAGTTTCCATCTTAACAGTGTTATTTCCATCTTAACAATGCTACAAAAAATGCATGCTTACCGCCTTGCTAGAGGCTGATATTTGATGTTTATTTCACTAAGTTTAAGAGTACACATTCTTGTGGTTTGACTCTTTTCTCCCTACCATGAACAGATGATCTAAGTTTCTCATTCTTATAAGCTATATGTTCTATATATGGCATACATAATTATACATCACCATTTGACGTTCCCAAGAGATATGATCACAGCTAATTGCAATTGAATTCAAGAGAATTCAGTAGCATATGTGGCAAAAGGGGATTGGATGAGGAAAAAAATTTAATTTGATTTTCCCGCCATTTTTTTTCTCATCCAATCTACTTTTCCCACATATGCAATTGAATTCTCTTGAATTCAATTGCAATTGGCTGTGATCCTATCTCCGTTCCCAAATAGGAGATCCCTGCACCAAAAATTTACCTCTTTCAGCCCGGACCCTGTTTTATGGACTGCTGACAATAACTTTCTCTAATGATCCCATAAAATGTGATAGAAATGGTTGATTAAAGATGTCTAATCAGGTGGATTTTGTGTGTATGAGATCTCCTGGGTGGGACCTGTAAGCACCCAATTTTTACACCCTTGCCCTAACCATGGTTAAGACTTTTAACCATGGTTATCCCAAGCTAAACCCCAGTAGCCCTGGGTAGACCCTAATCCAAACCCTAGTTTAACCCTAGGTAATGCCCTAAACCCTAGGCTAACCCTAGGTAAACCCTAGACCTAACCCTAGGCCTAGTCCTAGCCCAAACCCTAGTGCAAACCCTAGGCTAAAACCCATACGGGCTCAAGGCCCATTTCAACTAAAAAACCTAAACCGTAGACCTAACCCTAGGCTAACCCTAGCTAAACCCTAGGTGAACCCTAGACCTAGCCCTAGGTCCAACCCTAGTTAGAACCCTAGTCTAACCCTAGGTTAAAGCTCCATGGGCTCAAAGCCCATTTCAAGTCCAAAAACCCCAAAACTGTGGCTTTGGGCCCACAAGGCCCAACCCCAGTGGGGCCCACCTACTTTTTCAAAATTTGAAAATTGGAGCCAAACCCCAAAAGGGTAAAGGAGGGCTTTGCTTTTGGCCCACGCATGTGGTGGCTAGGCCCAAAGAAACAACAAAAAAAAAATCATGGGGAAGACACTGTTCACTATCTTCCCCAGCAAACCAGCGTACCAGCAGCTAGTCCAGCTGCTCCTGCTCCCCTCAATCCCCTCCTCAGGTGTCCCCCACGCCTAGGATAATGCTGGAAATGCCCCTGGCCTTGCCTCCAGCTTCTACATAAACCCACCATCTCCCAGCTCAATCCAGGCAATTATTCCATACCAACACTCTGCAACACTTCGGCCAGGCCTTTCTCCATCTAGTCCAACCTTCACTCTTCACCTGGTTAGGTCTTAGGCTGTCCTAGAATCTCCACTAGACCACCACCAAGCCACTCTCTTTGTGTACCACCTTGCATCATTGCCATACACAAAAAAAAAAACATATCCGAATACCTCCAGTCTTACTCAACCCCCTCAAGGCCTCTACCATCCACCTAGCCATAGACTGACCCCCATACCTCTCCAGGAGTCCCTCAGGAGCTACCTAGGCCACCACCGGAACATCACCAGGCTCCACCAACTCGCACCACCACTGTGCATTACCCCCACCACTACTGTGCGCACCTAGGCAGGGTAGGGGTCTTCCCCTTTTCTTTTTTAACTGATGTAATCTTTGTAAGGACCCCTGGTCCTATTCCAGGGGTCCATTCTTACTTGTTTTTTTTTGTCTTGCATCACCATAGCCAGGGATAGGGGTCCTTCCGCCTTAACCATAGGCATGAGGGAACCCCTTGAGGCCTAACTCGGGTTAGCATTCCCCCCACGTGCATGGCTACTCTCTCCCAGGTTCTGGGGGTCCCTCAAGTCATGAGGGAACCCCTGGTAACCGTGGGTGCACCCCCAACAAAAGGGGAAAAACATTTTTCAAAACAAAAACAAAAAAAAAATGGCATTTCGGGTCACTCCTGTAACCCCCCCTTTAACCATGGTTAGGTTAGGCCTTGGTCAAGACCAGGGCCATGGTTAGTCTTACCTCACCCCAGGCTACCTACCTTTGTCATTCCAGCCTCTAACTCATTCATTAACCGCGGTTAAATCAAGCCTAAATTTGGGTTGGCAGTTTGGCGAATCTGGCAAACAAGGCCTCTTTGGGCCACTGTGGGGCCCACACCCGACCTCCCCATGGGCCCACTAAAGGCCTAGGGTCTTCCCTGGACTTCAGGCTTCACAACCATGGTCTCAAGTCCTCCTAGGTCAGCCCCTAACCACGGTTAAATCACTACAAACCGTGGTTAAAAATAAGTCTGAAATCTTTTTTTTGAAAATCGTCATTTTATGTGCACCCAAACAAGGCCTCTTTGGGCCACCGTGGGGCCCACATCCGACCTCCCCTTAGGCTCAGCAAAGGCTTACGGTGTTCCCTACACTTCAGGCTATCCGTCCATGGTCTCAGTTTCCCCTGAGGTTACCCCTAACCCGAGTTACCAGCCCACAAACCATGGTTAAAACGCATGACTGAAATTCCTGTTTTTTTTTACTTCTGGCCTTTGTACAGGGCCCAGACCAGGTAAGAGGCCATTTTAGGCCCTTCCATGATCCTTGGGCCCACGTTTGACCTAACTGGACCCTTAACCATGGTTAAATCCACTTGTAGTTAACATTTAACTATGGTTTAGCACCCCTTAACCCACAAAATTCTGGAAAATTGATAAAAAAATCAGAAATTTTCCCAGGATTCCAGAATGGTCCTCTATGATCATATTAACTCTGGTTAGGGCCCTTAACCATGGTCAAACCCCACTTTCGGTTAATTTTTAACCATGGTTAAGCAATCCTTAACCAGAATAAAATCTGAAAAAATATTCAGAAATTCAGAAACATTCTGAAAAGTCCAAAAATGGTCTATTTCAGTCATTTAGCCACAGTTAGCAACCCTAACCATGGTGATCTCCACCCTTAACCATGGTTAAGCAATCCTTAACCACTGGAAAAAATCCTAAAAAAATGTAAAAAAAACCAAAAATAAGCTTTTTGAACCTTTTTAACATGGTTAGCACCCCTAACCATGGTTAACTCTCATTTAACTCCGGTTAGCAACCTTCACCTCAGTTAAATCCTCTTTTGGCCTACCAGGCCTCATCCCTTAGCCTACCAGGCCCAATCTCAGCCTATCGGGCTTGACCTTACCATATCAACTGTGGTTAGCAATCCTAACCATGGTAAGTTTGACCTAACCCCAGTTAGCAATCCTAACATTGGTCAAACTTCTCTCTTGGCCTACCGAGCCCAAAACCTAGTCTACCAAACTACCCATTGGCCTACCGGGTCCAATACCTTTCACATTGACCAACCTCGGTCAAACAGAACCCTAATCTATTGGAGTAGGCCCATTAGTCACCCTTGGTGCACACACACGCACCCCCTAGCCTTAGCACGGGCTCACATGCTAGAACTACGCTCAGTCTGATCTCACCCCAATGTGAGTACGTAGGCAACCCAACTCAGATTCGACCCTAGTTAGTTTTTCTTTCTTACGGTTAGCATTATCTTAAACATTTTGGCATTTGATTAAAATTGAACTTAATTTGGCTTAACCCTAACAAGTAGGGAACCACTGAAAAGTGAAAGTGTCGGGGTGCCTAACCCCTTCCCCGGGCTTAACTGAACCTCTTACCCTAATCTCTGATCGAAGACCAAAGTCTTTATCTAACAAATCTGGGACTTATCCCTTCTGAATGAATAAGTGGCGACTCTAAACATTTCAATCAACCTCCCGTGAGAGAATTAGGATTTAACCGAAACCCGTGCTCACAGGACCTACTATGGTGTGTCCCACCGAGTGCACCCAACTCTGTGTGCTGTATTTACCACTAGCTGTTATGTACTTATTCCATAATACCATTCTATTAGATCTAGTCCTTATTTCCAACCGGCACGTACTGGATTATATTTTGGGTAAATTACATTGACCTCCCCTGAGGTTTGGTGAAATTTCAAAAACCTCCCTTCTTGTTTTTGAAATTGCACTGCCTCCCTTGAGGTTTGGGGAAATTGGGAAATTGCAGAAACCTCCCCTCTTGTTTCTAAATTCACACTGAACTCCCTTGAGGTTTGGTAAATTGCAGAAATCTCCACTCTACTTTAGTTGTCTGGAATAGATTCTCCCTTTCGTCAGTATGTTGTTACTAACATGGATGGATTTTGATTATGTCATGGTTTAAATATTTTAAAATGCCTAAATTACCCTTCTTAAAGTTGGTCAACTTGGTTATACAACGTTGTTTCCTCGAGTAAATAAATGGGGGTAAAATCGTAAAACAGCATTCTCTGTTAACGGCACCAACTTGACGAGCTTGATAGCAGAGGACAATGTAATTTTAGAAACAAGAGGGGAGGTTTCTGCAATTTTTCCAAACCTCAGGGGAGGACAGTGTAATTTCATAAACAAGATGGGAGGTTTATGCAATTTTGCTAAACCTCAAGGGAGGGCAATGCAATTTCAAAAACAAGAGGAGAGGTTTTTTCAATTTTGCCAAACCTCAGAGGAGGTCAGTGTAATTTACCCTTCTTTTTTCCATTTAACTTCATAATTTTTTAGGAATGCCACTTTTTCATGTTGTGCTCTTATAGTTGATCTACGAACCACTGCTATGGAATAAAGGACCTGTTAAGGTTGTGCGTAATCTAGACATGAGCTTTGCCTGTTGCAAATCTAAGCATTTGTGTCCCTGAGACTGCATACATGAGGACTGCATATGTGGACACTCGCTCTCATTCTTCCTTGCACAAAAGCATGTAAAGCAGAGTGTTAAAAAAAATTGTTCATATTTACTATTTAGTAATCGCTTTCAATTTAATCTCATGAATCTGTTATAGCTCATGCAATTTCTATTTATAATGCACCTCATGTTTTTTTCTTTTGTCCCTTGGGTTCTCGTAGCTATTACTTATGCAACCAACTGGCCGTTTTTAGGGTCGGGGTAGTTTTCTGTGGACGCCAATCTCCAGGAGGACATAATGTTATCTGTGGGCTTTATGATGCTATCAAGTCACACAATCCCAAAAGTATTTTGATAGGATTTTGTGGTACGTATCTATACATTGCATAGAGCATCAATTATTTTGGATATATTTACATCATAAATATGCAATGCAAGGAAACATAAAAGATAAGGGGGAAAACTTGGGAACATTTAGGAAGGCTAGACTATTTACAAGAAAGCTCGTTTAATTCAACAGAAAAGCTATAAATATGTTCTCTAAAGTACTAATACTATAATACTCATGATCACCCTTTCTAAAACTAGCTGCAAACACAGACGAACTGAACTTCTCAACATAGATTAGATGGGACTGTTTGAGACCATAAAGAACATGACCAAGATAATATACTTGACTTGAAGAATATGTAGACCAAGTTTGGATGCACCATTTAGACTTCCTATACATTATACCATATGGAAAATGCATTTTTTCATCCATTTGAAGTAAGGTCCAATGATGTGCTGAAGCCACTGATTAAAACTCATAGGCTGGTCATTATCTTAGTTACAAGGGTTGATTTCTTCTTGTTTATCTGATACTCCTGTAAAAAAAACCTTTGGAAACTAAAAACTTGATACCTCTCTAGAGAACCATAACTTGCTTCACATGAGTGGTTCTGGATGTGCCTCTGTAAAAATGAGGCTGGTGAATTACTGAATTGATGCCTTTCTAGAGTACCATAACTTGCTTCACATGAGGGATACCAGTTCTCAGGCGCACCTTTGTAAAAAAAATTTGGCTGTTGAAAAGTATGAACTGTAGTAACAAAATCAAGTTATCTACACGAAAACATTACAGCCATACAGGGACAGGAAGGTGTGTTAGGAATAACAGGTGCAATCAATGAGTGCAACAGGAATCCGGACATGAACAACAGATATGTCATAATCAGTAAAAACAAGGTCAGCAAATAGTACAGATGCTCTGTCCAAGATGGATGCAGAAGTGCAGGTATAAACATGAAGAATCGTAGGACAATGCGAATTAGGTAAAAACAGAAGATGAAGTAGGAGCCTCACTGGGAAATGGATCAATTGTGAACTGCTGAAGAGGGGAAGAAGAAAAAAAGAAGGTGAATGAGGTGTCATCTAATTAATTAGAAACTTTATAGAATGGCATCTGTTCCACAAAGGAAATGTGCCTCAAGATGCGAAGTTTATGATCGATGGGATCATGATTCCTATAACACTTAATGGGTCCATAACCAAGAAAATCACACATCGATGAATGAACTGAAAATTCCATTCTTTCAATTTTAGGTAGCAAAAGAAGCCGGTACAACCAAACATATATAGCTCAGAATAATCAGGCTGAATAGAGTGTAGTCATTAAAAGGAAAAAAACCCAGACAAAATAACTGATGGAATACGAATGCTCAAACCCATTATATCTGTTTTATAGTAAATCTGTTATCTGGTGCAGACATTACCTGAAGATTAGCAAAGCTGCTTCTTCCGAGGGTGGAAGCTATTACTGGATGGCAGTTTTAAATAGGACTCCAATGGTTGATCATCCAATCCACAGTAGGCATTTTAGTTCTAATAGATGCATGATGTTTATGAGAAAGAAGAGAGCATGAAACACCAACAAATTATGAAATCATTTTTTTTCTCTCTTTGGAGTTTCTTGGGTCGTCCCAAGGAATTTGGTGATAGCGATACCTTCAAGTTGAGAGGAAAAGTTATATGGAATTCCTTCGGCTTTCTGTTAGGGAATATATAGATAGACCTATAGGATAATTTTTGAAGTTAGATATCAATTTTATTGAGAGATGTACAATGCCATACTGTGATTGTTGGTGTAATAGGCTTTTGTTTTAAAATAATCTTGGAGTTTGAAATTACATGTTTGCAAAGTAACTGGAAGAATATTCATAAGATCTGGAATTTGAAAGAGGCTTTCCGACCTACATGGAAGAGGATGAAGAGTGGTTAGGTCAAGCTTAACTTGGATGGTAGGCAGTGAAATAGGCTCATTGCAGTTGGCCATTATAGGGAAGGGGTATCAACGTTTTGGGTACCTGTATATTCAGACCCTACTTGATAAATAATCGTTTCTCGAAATTGGATTGGAATCTGATTTGATCAGGTCGGATCTATCAGGTATTCGGGGAATTGGGTCCAATACTGAATGGATGATTTTTATAACAGACTTAACAGGTTACCTAACCAGACCTGATTATTAACCACTTCCAAAACACCAAAAATTGCATTATCAGGGTTTGATATGTCAAGTAATTGGCATTCCTCATATTGAGGGTAACTTCACAAATGAGTTTGAAGAAATACAAAAAATCTTGTTGGCTTCTTATTGTGATTGGAGACTCGTCAAACCCTCTTTGTCAGGTTGGTTGAGCTAGAGTTGGTCCTCAAAAGATAACAACCATCATTGATGACATCTAATACCTTCTTGAGAATGGGCCGTAATTTTCTCTCATACAATTAAAGGACTAACAGCTTTGTCTCTTGCTAATTCTGCAGATAACAGTGATGTATACAGACTATATATATGGAATTCTCTTCCATTACTCTTGGATTTCTCTCATTTAGTAAACTCTAGTTAGTTATCATAAAGAGATAGAAAGAAAAAAAAATTATGCATGTAACTAACAAACTTACATAGTTACATGTGCATATTCCTTTGGTATCTAGTTTCTACGAACCTTAATATATAATGTAATAATGGGCATCCTCGAAGAGTTTTCTTACTGTTCTTTTAATGTTTGACCTCCATAACAGAAATTTCATGATTCACGTAAATAATTTGGATGACCTTCATCCCATGAGAGATAAGAGGAACATTAATAGTTCACTATAACGACATCAAAAGTTTAAATTGCCTGTATCTGATCCAATTCAAATAACACAATGGTTAATTCAAACCAATGTTGGAACACTAATCAACTCTGCCCTGACTTGGCCCATTATTCTCATTTTTAAGCGAGTCAAGAAAACGTCAAGCCCAAAAAGTGATCAGTTTTTCCAACTCACCCGAGTCACCACTCACCAGTACTTAGACTAAGTTATGATATTTTTTTTCAAATCAAATTCAAGCAACAGGTTTATTTTCTTGAAAGATTCTATCCGTTTACTACACTTATTATAGTGGAGGATCCCCTCAATTGAGTGAAGTCACTGAATCTACTTACTAAATGAAGTTTTGACAGCTACATGATCCAAGTCCTTACAAGTTACAATAGCAACATGTTTTGATTAAATTTCAACACCTGAAATATTGCTTTATATCACTATATGGGAGATATCTGTTGCTTGTTTCTTACTTTCATATCCTTATTAACATTTTTTGCTAGTGTTCCTTTTAGGTTACTTCATATGATTTTGCTTCTGCATGTATATATGTCATTTTTTACCTATAATTTGTAGTTCTTGGTAGTACTAAATACTAATATAACACAGCAATATAGCTAGGCTATACTGCAAATATGAAAAAAACCAGAACCTTGGGATTGACAACTTTAGATACACATATTTTCCTGCATTAAAAGGTGTTGAAATTATTTTAAGAGTTGATTTCTTCATTAGAGTGCCAGTTGTTCCCTAGTATCATCATGCTTCTTGATAATAATATAGTTTTTATTGTAAAATCAGGGGGTACTGAAGGTTTGTTTGCACAAAAAACTGTAGAAATCACAGCGGACATTGTTTTGACATATCGCAATCAAGGTACGTTTCAAGCTATTTTCTTCCCAAAGTTCCATTAGGTTTGACTTATCTTCCTGTTTTAGTCTAGGTGTTCCCCTTCTGAAATTGAACACATAAGAGATCTTAACATCTAGTTAAAGTCTTTTCTCTGGACCAGCCCCCATATTTCTTCCTAAACATACAAAGGGATAAAAATCATAAAATTTATTGATGATATGCTATCCTATTGATTTTGTCGCTAATAGATCTCCTAGGTGGGATGTAAAGTTAGGTCCAAAAAAGTCGACATTGGACATTCCATTTTCTATGATTTTACCCTATTATTCTATTAGAGACCAATGTAGTAGCCATGCATCAGGTACAGGCCGACTCTTTATGCTATTGTCAATATATGGTTTATTAGGTTTTTCATGTATATCAGGTGATTTATTACTACTAACCTGAGTAGTTCATTTTTTGTCCATATACCTGCACTATATTATTTTAATAATAGAGAATAACTATCAACAGGAGCTCCGGTTCAACAGTCAACCGGAGCAACCCAAAAATTGCCTTGGGAAGGGGTATTTATGGAAAAAATGTACTGTTAAAATATACCCATCTCTATGTTTATAATTACCAAACTACCACTTTCCAAGGCAATTTTTGGGTTGCTCTGGTTGACTGTTCAACCAATCCATAATTAATCTCTTAATAATATATCGATATATTTATGGACGTGCTAGTGTAACTGATTTGACGGAGTCAGGGTGCCTAACATTTTATATTCCTTCCTGAAATTGAGTCATGTATTTATTTATAAATTTTAACTTGCATAGGTTCAACACACGCACACATTACACAGACACACATACTTATATGCGTACCCCCTTTCGATAATTCCATTCAATTATTTGTGGTTTATTCTATTCAGAACTAAACTAGGAGACTTTCCATTAATTGGTCAATTAATCGGTTGTGAGTCAACCAAACAATATATCAATCAATCTTTCACAAAAAGGGATTGTTGCGATCTAGAGATGTCTGTGTGTATACATATGGAACAATTGGGACTAGTAAAAATCTAACCCTAAAGAAGAATGAGTGTTAGACACCAATGAGGTATACACTCATGTTTGTATCAATAAAACAGTGTATAGACAGAATTGTCCTTACTAGTGTGTAAAGCACTCATATACTAATAATGTCTTATGAGCTTATAGATCTAGGCCCATTACAATCATCACAACACTCCCTCTCAAACGGGGCATAAATGTTGAACATGCCAGCTTGCTAATGATCTCATGATATTGATTGGATGCTATTGCTTTTGTAAAGATGTCAACCAACAGATTTTTGTTCTGACAAATGGAAGACTAATTATTCTTGATATGAATTTTCTTGAATAAAATGTCTATCAACCTCAATATTCGTTATCCAATCATGTTGAACTGGGTTATGAGTAGGGGTGGAGCCAGGAATTTTTCCTTGGGGGGCCTGGACTACATATATCAAGAAAATTAATGAGATCGGGGTACGGGGTCTTGGGGGTTCAAGGGCGTAGCCCCCGAGGAATTTTATTTTTTTTTGAGTAATGGGTCCATCGTTGTCATAAAATTCGTTAATGTTGCATTCCAAAAAGGGGTTCGGTAACAATAAAAAGTGAAAAACATTGGCCGGTCTTCATGGGTTCCTACCCAATTTTTTAATACCCAGTAACTCTAGTTAAGATTCACTCACCCTTAGGGTTCATCCATTTAACCTTGGTATTTTTTTTTAAATAATAATAACTTTAAGTTGGTTAAGCTTAACCACAGTTAAAGGGGATGAAATGGGAAGGCATTTGACACATGTCCCTTTTGACACTCATTAACTATGGTTAAGATTCACTCACCCCTAAGGTTTATACATCTACCCTTGGTTTTTATTAAAAAAATTAACTCCTAAGATAATAAATCTTAACTAGGGTTAAAAGGGACAAATAAGAAATCAATCCCTTTATATAATACATATAAAAAAAATTTACAATATTTTTTGGGGGGGCCACTAAATACAAAATTTATAAATTATGTAATTTTTAAAAGTTTATCCATACATTGTATTAAAATTTTTAGAAAAAATGGGGCCCCCCTCGCCCCCCCCCCCCCCCCCCCCCCAGGCTCCGCCCATGGTTATGAGTAATACTAATAGCCACAATGTTGAATGTTGTCACATCATTTTTGTTTGAACTGAAAATCCCAGTTATGTCATTAGGACCTTAAGTCATAGTGACTCACATGCCTATATTCTGCTTCAACACTTGAGTTTGCTACAATTGTCAATTTTTTGGCTTCTTCATGTGACTAGATTCCATCAACGAGAGTGCATTAACCTGATATATTCCTTCTATCATAACTAAGTCTGCCCAATCTGCATTTATGTATCCTTCAACTCATAGGTCTTCATTCTCTCAAAAGAGCAAACTTTTTACTGGAGAAGACTTGAGATATCTTTGTTTCAGCTGTTTCTAGATGAGAGTCTGTGGATTATGTATGTATAAGCAATGTTTAGGAGCGTCAATAATAAGTATATCAACCTCCGAAATAGTCTCTGGAACATCTCAACATCCTCTAGAGGTTCTTTACCTTCATAATCAAGTTTGGCATTGGTTCACTCAACAATTTTTTTACCAAGTTTGCAGGTGTCGCATAACAAGTCTTAAACATACTTTCTTTGAGATATATAGATGCCCCTTTTCGACCTGGCAACCTCAATTCCAAGGAAATACCTTAAGGGCCCTAGATCCTTGATCTCAAATCTTTGGTTAGAAATACTGAGTCTCTGAATCTCTTGTAGATTGTCACATATTACCACAATGTCATCCAGATATACAATTAAAGTTATATATAGTAGTGCCTCCCCAGTGCTTCACAAATAACGTGTGATCTGCATCACTTTGAATGATCAAAAATCTTTTCACAACTCCACTGAATCGTTCAACCATGCCCTTAGGTACTATTTAAGCCCATAAATTTCCTTCTTAAACCGACATACTTTGCCTTCTTGATTCTGAACTCAAACTCCTAGAGGGAGTGTCAAATAAACTTCTTCATGTACATAGATATCCTTCTTAAACCAACATACTTTGCCTTCTTGATTCTGAACTCAAAATCCTGGAGGGAGTGTCATATAGACTTCGTCATGTAAATCTCCTTGAAGAAATGCATTCTTCAAGTCTAACTGATGAAGTGGCCAAGAAAATTTTGCTGTAATGGAGAGAACACTCTAATGGAGTTCATCAATGCAATTGGAGCAAACATTTCCTGATATTCCACACCATAGGTTTGAATAAACCCACATTTCCTTATACATGTCCACATCAACTTTGTGCTTCACTATGTACACACTTCTATTCCACTAGTTTCTTCTCCTTGAGATTGTTAACAAATTCTCACATATTATTCTTTATGAGAGTCTTCATTTCTTCCCATATTGCTTCTTTCCAATTTGGATGTATCAAAGCTTTTGCTACACTAGAAGGAATATATATTGAAGACAAGGATGGTTAGGAAGAAGTGAAGAGAGTGAGTCATAAGAAACAAAATGGAAAATCAAATGAACAATTGTATGCATATAAAAGGGTTGTTCCATTGATATAGACTTTACCTTAGGCCCTTGTTCTCATCTCCAGTAAACTTGGATGATGAGGATGCAATAGCAAGTAGATGAATAATTTTCAACAAGTGACGGCAGTGAAATAAGAGCCTCTTCGTTACTATTCTCCCTTTGGAGAAGAATGCCTGAAAAGAAGGGAGCATACGCAAAAAAGATACATTCAAAGACAAAATGTTTTCCCCTTACTAGGTCAAAACATTTATACCCTTTCTGGGTGGTGGAATAATTCAGAAACAGACTTTTCAAAGACTTCAAATCCAATTTAAAATGATTTGGAACCAGAATATGAACAAAACATGTGCACCCAAATATTCAAAGAAGAAGACTGAAAACAGGACGCTTGGAAAGGAAAGCAAAAAAAAACTGATGTGGATATTTAAGATTTAATACCTTGATGTCATACGATTAATGAGGTATGCCGCAATAAGCACAACATCAGACCAATACCCTTTTCAACCTTCATTGCCAGCAGAAGAGTTCTAGGAACCTCAAGTAGAAGTTTATTTTTCCATTTAGGAACTCCATTTTGTCGTGGGGTTTAAGCACAATTGCTTTGATGTAGAATTTCATGTTCTTTAAGATATGCTTTTAACTGTCCTTCCAAGTATTCATCCCAATCATCTGACCTATGCAATTTGATATTTTTTTCGAGTTGATCCCTCTCCATCTTGTGGAAAATACAGATGATATTTGGTATCTCATCAATTGTCTTCATAATTCATATATCGATGTGTATCGAGATTCGAGTGCAATCATCCACAAATAAAATATAAAATCGGAAACCAAATATAGACAAGGTAGGGAAGGCTCTCACACATCAAAATTCATAACATCAAAAGGAAACTGACTTCTTTCTCGACAATGTTTCGCTAGTTCCCAGACCTCACATTGTAAACTTAGCGGACTGACTAACACAAACAATTAGGAACCACAAGGTTTAATAATTGGTAAGGACAAATGACCTTACCAGTTTTGCCAAATTAAGATTCGGTCTTTATTGACAGTTGACATTTGACACACTACTATACTGAGTGTACTCAGAGAAGTTGGAGCAGAATCCAGCAGGTAAAGATCATCAACTTCACGCTCACTTCCAATCTGTTGTTGCATCTTCAGATCCTGTAACACATAATACGAAGGGAAAAAAAGGTTATACTACAATTTAAGTTCTTGGTCAAACTACTAACAGAGAGTAGACTGGCAGAGAAACCTGACACATGTAAAATGGAAGATGGAGTAAGACTACAATTTATTCTCCATTGATGATATTTCATACCATCAAATATCACAGTCTAAGTAAACTAAAAACACAAGTGGAGCAACATACATGCCCTAGAAAATACCTTATATGATCTTTGAATTCAACTAAACTTCATGAAACTTGTTTCAATCTTTTTGAAATTATTAAACAAATCAACTTTTATCAACCTATCTCATCAAAAAATCCCTAAAAGCTCCACCAAAGAGATTGATTAAGAAACTGATTTTTTTCATAATCAACAAACGGGTATAACACCATTAAACGTCCTAAAAAAAATTCTGCAAAAATCACAAAAAATATCTAAATATGTTTGTGTAAAAATATTTCTTTCCAAATTGGGGAATACCAACCATATGGCATGCTGACGTTAGCCCCTTGTTTTTGTTCCTTTGGGTCTTTTGAATCCTGTATTGCACTTGTTGGACCTTCTTTGGTCTGACACCAAGTAGAAATCTAACCCTAGATGAATGAAAATAGAAGAATGAGTGTTAGACACCAGTGACGTGTATACCCACGTTTTTATTAATAAAATAGTATAAGGACAGAATATGATGGAAACTATAGTACTATACTATTAAAATTATCTAAACAATCCTGATCAAACAGGTGTGATAAAGAGAGAAGCCAAGTTAGGACCACTAAAGATTGGTACACATTACATATGCCTTAGGTTGTGTGAAATGTAATCTTCAATTGATGGAAGCTTGAAACATATATTAAAAAAACAATGACAGAAAGAAGATTTACGTCGTGCATCCACAATAGAGCTACATACATGGGCAAAAATAATCTTAGCACTTCCAATAAATCTGAATATTACAAGGTACCAGGGTTTCCCACTTTCAAACATGAAATTAGTTTCTTACCAATCTCCCAAAGCGTCACAAAGAGATACACTAAAATAGATACCCCAAATCCAAGCCACTTAGATTTATACCTTTTGCAATCAAATAAGCCTACTATGCTAGGCCTCTTAATAAGGTTTGAAAACCATTATCCCTAAATAACTAGGAATTACCCAAATTATATCCCCAAAAGGAAAAACATCAAAGAAATAATTTATCAAAATTAAAATTCAAGAACTTTCTAACAATCTCCTCATTGGTTTGAGTTCTTTCAAGCCGCAAGAATGCTCCTCGACTATATTCTACACCACAACCAATGGTGAGCCTCAGTCAATCTTGTTGCAGTTGAAAATGTCCAAGCAAAGCTTGACCTTCTGTGTAGGAACATGCTTGGTTATCATATCCGCATGATCAAGGTTGTTAAATTGTAATCGAATCGTAAAATCGTTTTTGGACCGATTCGATTCAAATCGGGATTCAAATCGTAAATCGTAAGATGCAATCCGATTTTTTTTTTAATTGTTAAAAAATACTTAATAAATAAATAAAATAGAAAAATCCATTATCCAAAAGATTTCATTATATCTATTGATAAAAGCAAGTAATGAACATTTCGTTGCATACATTATACAAAATACGAATGAACTCCATTAAATGAAATATATAACCCCTAACATCATCCAAGTTACATCAAAAAAAGTAAACTCATTGAATCATAGTGTATGAGATCAAGTATCAAAAAGATTTGTACAATAAAAAAGATCAATAAAAGACACTATCAAGTGTTCCAATAGTTCAAGTCTCCAACTCCATCCTCAATCTGAGTACTCATCTGCATCCATGTGAAGAGCAATATCTTCCTCTCCTTCATTTACATCTTCTTCCTCCGATGTGGACATGTAATCATCTTCATCTTCTTCTTGAACCTTTTCTTTTCCTTTTCCTTTTCCTTTTGTTATTGGCATTCTCCTTGGACCTATAAAGGAAGTTATAAAATTAAATAATTAACAACTATTCTTTATTGATAATTAATAAATAATAGTTGTACAATAGTAACATACTATGTACCTCTTTTTCTTTTAGTGGCTACTCGGCTAGTACTTTCATTTTCCTGAAAGCATTCATTAATGTCTAACCAATCATTACTTTCAGGAAGAGCTGGATCCTCCTTCTCAGTGATCCACTCGTCATCAGATTCCATATCAGATAAGCATATCGGATATAAAGATGCAGATCACAAAACAAAATGAAATATAATACGACATATGTAAATTTAAACGTAGAAGGTTCAGTTTATAAAATTAATAATTCATAATATACGTTCTTACATGCTCAAAAGTACTCCAATTGCGCTCGCATCCACTCGAACTACATGTAAGGCTAAGTATGCGTATAGCCAACCTCTGCAATTCTGGAGCACTATCCCCGTAGCTTTCCCACCAATTTGCTACATATTAGAAGACAAATATTTAAGTATTCAAGCAACCAAATTTCAAAATTAACTAGAAAACTTAAATTACCTGGTTGTTTAGTTTTCCTAGTTAACTTTGCTGTCTCTCTTGCAAATAAGCCCTTGGCACCTTTGAACAAGTCCATTTGATCATCAATAATAACCCTATCTCGTGAAGATGGGATCATCCTCTCAATGCAATCATACAACCCTTGTTTCACCTCTATGTCTGCTTTAAAGTTTGGATCATAATGGAAGCGAGGATTCAAATAATAACCTGCTGCATGTAAAGGTCTAGGCATTTGAAGGTCCCAACGCCGATCAATAATGTCCCATATCGGCTTATACTTCCTCTTCGTCCCTCCTAAATTTGCTGCAATTGTTTCTTTAGCCCAATCCATCGCCTCATAGATATATCCCATGGCAGGCCTTTCATCTGAATCAACTAATTTTAGTACCTTAACAAGAGGAACCGTGCTCTTTATACAATATTTTATAGCTGGCCAAAATTCAGAATTTGCTAGCACTATATCTCTAACATGGACCCCATCTGGCCTTTTAGCATATGGACTCCTCTGCCAATCTTCAGAGCCAAACATAGTGATCAAACCGGTCTTCTGTTGGTAGACACTCTTCAGTGTCAAGAAACAAGTAGCAAACTGGGTCACTGCAGGGCGAACTAAATCCCGACCTTGAGTGTGCATGCGCATTAGATTCAAGACCCAACAATGTTTGTAAATGTAGACTGTAAGAGCCCTACATTTAGCTACTGTATCTGCATGGATTGGAAGCTCTCCAATATCTTCAAGCATCAAGTCGAGGCAATGTGCTGAACAAGGTGACCAATATAACATTTTCCTTTTCTCCATCAAAAGTAGTCCGGCATTCACATAATTTGAGGCTCCGTCCGTGATCACTTGGACAACATTGTCCTCCCCAACTTCTTCAACAACAGAATCAAGAAGTTGGAAGATGTTATCCGCACTCTTCACAATGTCAGAAACATCTACAGAGCGAAGAAACATTGTTCCCATTGGACTATTCACCAAAAAATTACATAATGTTCTCTTCTTCCCATCTGTCCACCCATCTGACATGATGGTACATCCTGTCTTTGCCCATTCCTTCTTATAATCTTCCATCTGCACTTGTAAATGTTCAACCTCCTTCTTAAGAAAAGTAACTCTCAACTCATGGTAACTTGGAATCTTAAGGCCATGGCCAAAAGATGAGATTGACTTTACCATTTCTGCAAAGGAAGAACTCTTTACCACGTTAAAAGGTACAGCATTTGAATAAATAAAAGGGGCTATAATTTGGCACACTTTTTCCCTGTCCTCCTTCTTCCATACTTGATTGAGAGGGGTTTGTTCAGTACCTTTACTCTTACCTACTTTAACATAGGCATCCATTGTTCCTTTCTTCTTGCCTATTACTCTTTCCCCTCCGTCTTCAACATCAAGCACTTGGTTCACCTGTCCCGCACTAGAATCAAACATCCGGTCTTCTCGTGCTTGTCTAACCGCATCTCCTTGTAACAAAACATCTTTAAAAAGTTGAATAACTTCTTCAGAGTTTTTTGTACATGCTTTCACATTCTTCCGAGTCCTAGCAAGATGGTGTTTTAAACGGAAAACACCACCATGATATTCTTGACCACAATAATTACATTTAAGTAACATCTTGTTGTTGGGACGGACCGTGGTGCAATGCTCCCATGTGATATCTTGATTTCCCATTTTCAAACTTAAATTCAAACCAACAAATATAACACTTAATCACCTATATAAAAAAATTAAAAAAAAATAATTAAAAAAAAAAAAAAGGAAAAGTTGATGCTTGAGCATTGAGCATTTTTATTTGGTAATCATCTGGAATTTGAAATCAATTATAATATATAATCTATTTGTAATCTGAAACCTGAATTGCATTTCTGGGAATTTACAGGTTAATTAACAACCCTACAGGTTAACAACCCCACGTGATGTGCCTTGGAAGACATGGACCCTTGGAAGACATGGACCAATTCCGAAATCTGTGCATTGTAACACTTGTCCTTTTTTAAAAAAAAAATGCAACTGTGCATGCTCACTGTTGGAGCTCATGGAACACTTGTTCCTTTTAAAAAGCCGTGCAGGTTCACTGTTGGAGCTCATGGGAACACTTGGTCCTTTAAAAAACATTGTAATAATAATTTAATGGAGGTATAGGTTTACTGTTGGAGCTCTTGGGACCACTTGTTCCCTTAAAAAAAAAATTAATGGGGGTGCAGGTTTGCTGTCACTTTGACCCGTGATGTGCTAAGAGAGCTTTCACTGTACAAAGATGGTCTAGTTTGTTTTTCCAAGGAGTCAATGTTCTTATCGGAACTTAATTGATTGAAACTGTGAAAACATTAACATCTCTACAAGATCTCTAGTGTTCTTAATGAATTTTCCAATTTCTATATTCCTCCGATTGCCTTGATGTCCATGCTTTAACTTTCCTTTATCCCCCATCAACAACTCATGCGTTGGACACACAAGAATGGGGAAAAAAAAGACCTTCAAAGAGAGCATAAATTTCTTGATCAAAATCCAGTGTTCAAAATTTTCATTACTAAGATACTCAATGTTTCTTAATTATGTTCATTGAATTGAAAATTTTTAATTGACGGTTGTGGTGTGTACTTTGTGGATTATTTGTTTTCATTAGATGTGTAATGGTTTTGATGTCCGACGATGTGATTTCCACAAAGCACACACCACACCACTTATTGTGATTTTATTATACTTTTCTATATTTTAAAAATTGAAAGGATAAGTGACACGGTCCTAAATTGAATATGGTGACTTCCTAGTCAAGGTGACTAGTGAGGCTTCTTTGTCGAGTCAGATTTGCAGGTCTTCAAGTTATGGTTCTGATGTCCGACGATTAACATATAATGGCCTTACATTCTGGTCATTTCATGCATATGATGTAGTGGATTATGCTTGACATGTCATATGAGTTGATATGTGAATTTTTTTAAGCACTCGAGCTGTATCAAAAAAATCGTTTTTTTTTTTAAATTCTCACTTGTGAAGGTGGTTATAACATGCTGGGTAGAACGAAGGATCAGATAAGAACAAATGAGCAAGTGAAAGCAGCACTGGATGCATGCCAAGAATTGAAGTTAGATGGCCTCGTGATTGTTGGTGGTAAGTACAATACCTTTACCATGTGGTATGTCTGGATCTCTAGTATCTCACATTTCATTTGTTTCTGTGAAGGGGTCACATCTAATACCGATGGAGCTCAGCTTGCTGAGACATTTGCGGAAGCGAAATGCCAAACAAAGGTGCTTTATTGTATCCAAAACTACATTTTGTTGCCAAACAAAGGTGCTTAATTGTTATCCAAAACCACATTTTCTTTCTAAGAGAAGGTTAGTAGATGGAGTGAACTCTGACAGGATGTACATTTATAATTTTCTTTACTTACATATAATAGTTGGAAACTCAAAAAAAAATTAGATCAATGGTCAGAACTCTTTATTGGCATCTAATTTCTGGTGATCTTAATAACTAGAAATTTAAAACCCTTACTAACACTTTCTTATATCCTCAGTTCTTAGTGATATAGACAATTTCTATATATAATGGTAAGAAAGTAGCATATAAACCATGGATATAAGAAATCTCAATTTAAATAATTTTTTTTACTAGAGAATCTAATATATATTCAACCTATTAAAAAGAGACCAAATTCAAAATTGTCCTCCATTTTAGGGAAGTGTAATATTCTTCTTTGGTTTTGTAGGTTGTCGGTGTTCCTGTTACATTATATGGGGATTTGAAAAACCAGTTTGTTGAAGCTGATGTTGGATTCGATACGATATGCAAGGTACTTGTGAATCACTGGCAATTACTTTCCACATTTATCTTGTCATCTGATCTGTGTTAGAGCTATTGGTTATTGGGTGAGCTATATCTTTGTTCTAAAATCACTTTGAAGAGAGATTTACTTTAAGAGATCAATGCATGGAAAGAAAATACAAAGTTAAATATTGCAAAGGATGAACAATAAGAAGCAACGTTTTTTGAGAAACAGTTAGTACATGCATTTGTAAGGACATTCTCTCTCATGTTTGTCTCTTCTTCTTCAGGTGAACTCTCAACTTATCAGCAATATATGTACTGATGCCCTCTCTGCGGAAAAGGTACATTTTGCAAATTTTATGTTCTCCTTTTTTAAAAAAAAATATGCCTACTACCAATCGCGAGAAGCAGTCAGGATGGTCTACCAACAGCATAAAACTACATGTGTCGCAGGTTGATGGGTATATTATTTTTATTTTCACCATACTCCGTATTTTTATAGAACTATGCCGTACAGATAGTGATCATGTTTTGTTTTATTTATCTTATGTGCCAATTAAGAGGATCTTTAGCCTTCTGTGACAAATCTGATTAAAATACACGAGATGATTATCTGTTGCAGTTTACCTTATTATATATTATATTCCCTCTACTACCTCTTCCTTGTTTCTCATTGTTTAGTACGTTTAGGACTTAATTATCGAATATTATGTTCCTAAATATGAATCTGGATGCACAGAAAATTTTACCAACAAACAGCCTTTTTTCTGTTGCTGTACAAGAGCACAACCACGGCCTTGTTAAAAAGATGGCTCCACTACTATGACTTTATAGTTACATCTAAAGCATAGGTGTAGAGGGTGGTTCTTATAGAAGGTCCACTCTTAGGGTAATATTTTATATACATTAGTGATTAGACTAGGTTCTTGTATCATGCCTTCTCACCTAATGAAATGAAATGTCCATGAATGAATTCTAAAGAGCATCGTATATGTTTCTTTCAGTATTATTATTTTATTCGACTCATGGGAAGGAGAGCGTCTCATGTTGCCTTGGAATGCACACTACAGTCTCATCCAAATATGGTAAATTTTCTTGTCAAGACAAATACATTGAATTTTGACCATTTTTCATGTTTAAATAAAATAAAATAAGAAAATTCGTAAAGTTTGTTTCATGTTCAGGTTATCCTCAGTGAGGAGATTTCCTCCTCAAAGCTCACCCTCTTTGATATAACGAAACGAATATGTGATGCAGTTCAAGCCAGGGCAGAAGAAGGTCTTTTTTCTTCTATTGAGTGTGTTTGGTTTGAGGAAAGAAACTGTTATCTATATTAATATTAGTACCATTTGAAATCTTTCAGGCAAATACCATGGTGTGATTCTTTTGCCTGAGGGGCTTATCGAAAGTATACCTGAAGTACACGCTCTATTGCAGGTAATAGTTCACTTTTAGATGCTTTCTACCTTTCTTCTATCAAATAGTTTATTGGATTTCTAATTTTTAGGGTATTATCACTTATATGCTCTCACATGCAAGTGAGCACTTCATCAAGAGAATTAGTTGCATTTTTATGCATACAAGTAAATAGATAGCAACAGCTATAAGTTTTGGTTACTGCAACCAGGGTAAATAAAATAACTCTACTTTAACTAAATTGGCCTTTTTCTGAGAGTGGAAAGTGATTTTCACAGGAAATTCATGCTCTACACAAGAATGGGGTTTCTGTTGACAAAATTTCAGCACAATTATCACCTTGGGCATCTGCTATGTTCAAGTTCTTGCCACCATTCATTAAAAAACAGGTAGTTATTTGTGTAATTGAATGCTCTTTTCATCAGCACCATTTCCATTTTTTTCTTCCTCTTAATTAACCCAGACTTCTATAAGAAGAGAACAGTGCGTACAACCTTTACTTGATACCAAATTTGGAAGTAATTAGTCCATTAATTTATAACATGCTTTACAATTTTAAAGCTGTGGGTTTTCAACCAGCTAAAAATACCCTATGATCTGTGTAGCTGAGGATATGTCCACTGAATTAATCCTGTAGAGTATTATTTGAATACAATAAATTAGTCCTCCTTATTCTTGCAAATGGAGCAAGAAAGTCTTAATAGACCCAGACTCTTCCTTGCAACCAAACTGACATTATGGCAACTAGTCAGTGTGGAATAGGGGTTTGTGCACAGTGTACATGCATATGGTGGAATCCACCATGAAATGGGTCTCACCTTGGTGAACCTCATATTCTGAAAATTTGGCCTAGTCAAGTGATTGTACTTATTAGCCAACCAGTCTATGGACTTATTTTCTGAACCATTTGCCATATCGTTCTTGTCTGTCAACTCTGTTCAAAGGAATATCATATTTTGGACATCCGGTGATCCAATTGGTGCACTTTTGGCATTAATTTGCTATCTTTTTTCTATATCTTGGACCCGGAAAGGTATACACCTCACTACCTCTCTGTGTGTGTATACAACATGCATTTAAACCTTCTTACTGGTTTTTTTGTATGGGGCTTTTACATTAACTAGTGAGGAGTAAAATCCTTACCAGAACATCAATACTCCACCAATATCTTCGGAATTCCTATACAGATCAAACACAACCAACCAACTAACTTCACAAAAATCCCATCTTCATGCCTCAAAAAATTTTGATATCAATACTACAAATCCTTACACATTAAGGCTCATTAGATGGGAGAAAAACTAGGTCATCTATAGCTTGGCTGTATGGCCCCTTAGATCTTGAAATGCTTTGATACCAAGTTGACTTGATTAGTTTGGTTTAGGGTTAGCGTTTGAAAGAAGGAAGAAGAAGAAGAAGAAGAGGAAGAAGAAGAAGAAGAACGAATAGAGAGCTTAATTCTTCTCTCTCATTAATTAGCTTAACCGCTAGAAATGAATATTACAAGTATATCATTACTACATGCACTCTATCATACTAACACCCAAAGGTCAACTATATAATAGAGGTACAATAGACCAAACAATATTCAACAAAGAGGCATTATACTTTTCTCTTCATTTTCATGTTAAAGGTAAATACAATTATTTCCTAAAATACCATCTCCTTATAAGGTATGCATGGATGATGTAGCCTTATCTCATTTATAATGTTGCATTATGTGTCATTACATGCTAGTCTAATTCACAGCCTTTATGGTGCAGCTTCTTCTTTCACCTGAATCGGATGATTCTGCACAATTGTCTCAGGTAAATAAACAGTGGAAAGATAACTGTAGATACAATCCTTTTTTCTCTTCCATTACTATTTTACGGAAATTATTTCTCTTGTAATGACAGATTGAAACTGAGAAACTTTTAGCTCAGCTTGTGGAGATAGAGATGAACACACGATCGGTAGGTTTTCAATTATCTAATCATAGATTAGGGGCTTATATGTATATTCATTTCATCTCTTCGATTATTTGCAAGGAATTTCATTGTTATGTTATATTTTATTTTCTGAATCACTGTTTCCTTTTTCCAATTCAGAGGTCTTTCTTGCTAGATAATACCCTAAATTTTTTAAGGGAAATTATGGGATCCTAGTAGTATTATTACTGTAACTTTGTGGCCTGTGGGTTCCCTATTACATAGTTGACCTATAGGGAGTTGAGTCTTGACCATCCACCAAGGGTTCCAACGTGGAATATCTCCTTTTCCAAAATGATCAACCAGATCAGAATCATTAGATGAAATGATATATTTGATCTTTTTGTTGGAATTTTGCCAGAAAGGTCCAAAATAATGCAATTGACCCTCTTTGGTGGTTTTAGTTCATCTGGTCATTTAGGCTTAGGTGATCTAATTTGGGGCCATTAATTGGATGGTTCAGGTCAATGAGCATTTATGCCATGTGTAATACAGAGGTCACGGAGGCCCATAGACATAATTCTATATTTGTCTCATTAATTAGATTTATTTTCATTCCATCAATAGTTCTCATTATTTGAACAAATTTTCTGATTGATTCTGGCTTTGGTTTTGAGATTTACAGAAAAATGGGACATACAAAGGGAAAAAGTTCAATTCTATTTGTCATTTCTTCGGGTATCAGGCTCGAGGATCGCTTCCATCTAAGTTCGATTGTGATTATGCCTACGTGAGTATATCCTATTATTGTAGCTTGTTTAATTTTCCAAATATAATTTCGTAATTTGATGAGAGAAAAAGGCACCTAATTCCAGTTCAAAAACTTGTGTGCAGGTTCTTGGCCATGTTTCTTATCATCTTCTTGCAGCTGGTGTAAATGGGTACATGGCCACAATAACCAACCTTAAAAATCCGGTGTCTGAATGGTGTTGTGGTGGTGCTCCATTAACAGTTAGTTTCTATATTTTCTTTTTTTGCAGTTACATTGAAAGCTCAGGTGGATATCTAGGCATTCAGTTCCAACTTCCAAGTCCTGAGTTTCCAACCTTGATTTACACTGTTATGCATAACAGTGTGTTTTGTTTTTTTAATTATTATTCTATTGTTATTTTTTTTAATATAATAGTGCGCACACTATTATTATATTACATATATTTGTATATTATATAATACTTATATGTTATATATATTCATTATTATAGATTTATTGGGTAGTGATGGGTCTGCTCGAGTCCTGACCGGTCCAGTCTGGCCCTATTACTAATAAAGCCCGGCCTGAATTCAGCCCAAGTCCGGTTCAGCCCAGCCCATTGACAGCCCTTTGTTATAACTTTAAATTGGTTCTGCATTCAAACTTGAGAAAGGCCCGCCCATGCATTTTCTTAGCAATTCCTAAAGTTCAAGCTTTTCAAATGGTCTATTAAATGAACCAAATGTTTCCTATGGTATTAGGTTATTTTTACTTTATGGGCTGCACTCGTTTTTGTGAGCGTGGTTCAACTAGTAAAAACCAGATAATCGAATCCACTGTGAGACCCTTTTGTTCAATGCTGCAGGTTTTTGATTTTCCATTTTGTTCTCATGGAGACTGAACGTCCTCTGATTATAATCTTGTTGCAATTGGTTGCGACAGGCAATGATGACCGTAAAGAGGTTGTTGCATGGTCCCGGTGTTTCATTAATCGGAAAACCATCCATCCATCCAGCTATTGTGGATTTGAGAGGAAAACCTTACGAGTAAGAACACTTTCAAAGCTTTACTGCCACTTTGTCATCATAAAACTAGTCATTGTATTGCTCCTTGTACAAGGAGAATTGTTCATTATTTTAGACTTCTCATTGAGGTTCACTCTGAGGTGGAGCTTAGAGTATTCTGCTTTGAGATTCAACAGAAGAATTATAAATCTCTAAAATAATAGATAGGAATATCGCAAATAGAGCCATTGTGTACCCCATCCAGAGCTACTTTACCGTGTTCCAAATTCAATGGTTTCAATAAATTCCCTGTAATAGTTCGTCTTGGACCAAATCTAGAACTACCCTCAACGGTTTGTGTAACCATAAATCCTATTGCATTGATTGAGATCTGTTGACTTTGTATACTATTCCGTTTTAAATAAACAATCTTATAATAGATCCATTGTGGTCTTGAAATTATATAATAATGGAAACAGCAACCCTAGTCACCATCTCTATATCTGGTTCTCTTGTAAGTTTTACTGGTGGAGCTTAGAGTGTTCTCCTTTGAGATTCAATAAAAGAACCGCTCAAGTTTTATGAGGCTTACAAAGAGCCCAAAATGTTGCTTGTATTTAGTATTTACCATTTTCTAGGGTGTGTAGCTACAAATTTTAGTGACTTTAATAACTTTTATTTACACTTTTCAGGTATAGTTCATAGCGGAAACATTAAGAACTAAGAACTGTCCTTCGTGTTACTTTCATCTGTTCATGATTTTTACCTCTCATAAAAAACAAAAGTACTTTCTCAATGTATAGAATCATATAAATGTATGATAATATGCTCAAGCCACAATTTCACGCTAATGATTTCACAGATGAAGGATACAGACTCCAATCCAGTGTTTTCATCCTTGGCTTCGACTAATATTTTGTTCTTTTCTCACCGTTATGATAGCATTGCTTTTTATTGCATTGTGTTGATAACAGAATGCTGACTAAAGATGCCGAAAAGTTCTTGATGAATGATCTCTACCGGAATCCAGGCCCCCTTCAGTTTGAGGGACCAGGTTCTGATGGAAAGCCCTTCAGTTTGTGTGTTGAAGACCAGGACTACATGGGGAGGGTGAAGGAATTGCAATCTTATCTGCACAAGGTAACATTCAGCTACAAGTTCTCCTTTGTGCTTGCTTATGCACTTACCTTTCTTCCTTTTTCTGCTTGTCTTCATTTTTTCATCTTAGTACGCTGAATGCAAGCTTGTCTTATCCTGGATAATTGGCAAGCTTACATATAGCTCTTATTTTGAAAATGATATAAGATCTACAAGCAGTGTAGCCATAGACAGTACATATACATGTCACTTGTCAGGGGGAGTGACCATTCAAGGGCCACCAACTAGGAATTGTGTTATGGCAAAATGCGAGCCAATCCAATAATTTCAATCATCGACAACCTAAAAACTTTTTAAGACCAGTAACAATCTATATTTTCGCCTAGATCTTGGTGTGGAGCATATTGAATGTTGGATTCCAATCCTCTCTGTGTAGTGTGAACACTATCTGATGCCTATCTTGTTTATAGACTGTAAAAACAAGAAGTTTAGGTGGCGTTTGAATGCATTGTCATTGTTCTGATTTTAAAAATTGGAAATTACTTTTTTTTTTCTCTGTTTTCAAATTTTTTGTATGCAGAAAACACGTTTGACGTTTGACATTACTAATTGTTACTTGTTTTAAAAAAAGAAAACAGAAAAACACATTCGGTAACCACTTAACAGCATAAAAAAATAATTATAGAAACACATTAATCTCTAAACTGTTAGTGTTCCCGCCCATTAGTCCACTTAAAACAATGGAAAACCATAAAAACAAAGGTAAGGAATTTTCTGTTACCTTGATTTTCGAATATTTGGTATTAGATTTTAAAAACAAAAAACAAAAACATGCTTATTAAACATGTTTTATGCAAAAAATTCCAAATTATTGTTTTGAAAAACAAAAAACTGAAAATAAAAGTGCCACCAAATGGGGCCTTAGATCTTCACTTTAGCCATTCCTTTCTTGTTTGGGATGACTGAACTTGTATACCTTTTGTTGCAGGTAAAGATGATTGTGAAACCAGGTTGTTCACAACAAGTGTTGAAGGCAGCCCTGAGTTCCATGTCCTCAGTTGTCAACATCCTCTCTCTCATGTCTCCTCCATCAAAAGGCCATACCTGACTCTGAACAGTTTTTTTAATTGTCGGCATTTTATGACAAAGACAAATCACCCTGTAGTGTTTGTTGAGATGAGCTCTTGATCCACAGGCTCACCACCTAGTTTTTATCTAGCAGAGGAATGAGATGGTGGACCATTGAGGGATGTTTAGAAACAATTTTTTATTGATGTTTTCCCATGGATGAATTCCCAATTATTATATAAGGTGACTAACAGTCCTCAACCTTGGAGGCTGGGCTCAAATTGTCTCATTGCAACTTTTCTTTCGTTTAGTTTTCATCAAGCTGCTAAAACTTAGGGTGCCTTTGGGTTTGATTTTTTTTCCTGGTTTAATAGTTGAAGAGTGATTAAAATATTTAGTTTTTCAATAAACTGGTTAATTGGATAACAAGTGATTTACCATTTTAACCAGTACTATATTAAACAGTGGGGTCATGCTTTTATGACTTAATTATTTTTTCAGTAATTGTATATCCAATGATTATACTATTAAATGTTTATGGCCAAAATAATCAAACCAAACCACGCCCTTAATCAGCGAGCAAATGAAGGAGGGGAGTCTACACCACATGATTGAGAATGGCCAAAGGTGCAGGTTCTGCTCATTTCCCATCATAACTCTCTTACCTACTTCCAAATGAAACTAAGGGTACATTTGGATGCACCAGAAAATGCAGTTGCTTCAATCTTTATTTCCCTAGTGATGATGTTCACCAATTTGTTTGTAAAACTTTTACCAGTGGTTGATTTTCCTCTTACAGTTGATGTGTATCAAGGGATCAACTAATCTCAGCCTCTTGAACCATGATTTAACTGTTCCTCCCTTGGGTTTGAGATGGAGCTTCCCTTTGACTTTGATTCAAATAGGTTTAAGGGGAAGCCTACATGTGCTCTGCAATGAAGGATCTGTACCATGAAGCAGTACCATTTTTCAAGATCCATCATCTCCAAAGTCCCCCTCTTTCATTGCTATATTCTGAAAAAGGCCCTCTTTACTATGATTATGATTGAGCTGCAGAAATTCAATGAATTAACAACCCAAAAAAGGACCAAAATAACCAAAGTTTTTTGCCTACATCCCATGTTCAGAATATATTGATTCTCTTTTCCTCATCAAAAAAGACCATCTGCAAATAAGGCAACCTATAGAACAATATTCATTAGAGCATCTGCAAAAGTGATGCAACTATTGTGTATGAATGATGGCGAAGGAGGGGGGATTATTTTAGCACCCAAATAAATACCACAGAAATGCTGAAACATGGAATGATAATAAATTGTTTTTAACTTCTTCCAATAGCTTGAATTGGTTATAAATCCAATAGGAAAAAATGTAATATTCACCAAAATCCTTGGAAGGTGAAAAGTAATCAGATGTTATCAGTCCTTATTGTCATCATCCCAGACTAGATTTTGTCACCTCATACGCCAAGAAGCAAGCTGCGTTTGCTGGCATGCTTCGGGCCATGGCAGGTCCAAACCCTTTGTACAGGCCTTTGACTCCCTCTGATGCCATGATCTTTCTAAACGCATCAATTGAACCAGAGAATTTGGGATTTTTGTAATCATCTACCTGAATTACACTCTTGACAACATCGGTTGGGTAGACAGAAACCCAGAAGGCTGCTCCAGCCAAGCCTCCGGCAACCATCAAAGAACTACTTCCCAGCCCTGAAGTGTCTTGGCCTCCAGCAAAGAACTGCTTGAGGGCTTCATAGACACCAAATGCTGCAGCATTTCCAGGGACTTCACGTGCTAAAGTGGGAACTAGGCCTTTGAAGAGGCCCCTCGCACCCCCTTCTGATAGAACATGCCTCACCACATCCACTGGTCCTCCATACTTTGCTGCCCCACCAAACAAGCTCGAATCTCCCAAGGCACTCTGGGCTTGCAACCTGTGTTTTCACCATGAATCCGAGCACGAAAAGATGCATAATTGGAGGCCTTGGTAGTTTCTGCATCTCAAGAGGAAGTGAAGCACAATAATACTGACCTGCACTTTATCAACTCTGTGGGGCATGCTAGAAAGGAAACGGCAACTCCAGCACCAGCCCCACAAACAAACTGTTGGCTGACTGAAAGTGGGTCACCAGGCTGGGACCTCAACAGCGCCTCCATTTGCCCCCTAACTGTGAACAGAACAGCATTTAAAGATGCCACTGTGGCAAGAGGGGCCCCCATACCTTTGAACAAGCCCCTTGGGCCTTCCAACGCAATTGTTTGCTTAACGGCATCCATTGCACCTGAATACTTGGGAAAATGGCCAGGAAGTGGAGCCGGCTGGCTTTGGAGCTTAACCTTAATAGTGTCGAACGGGTGCCCACATATCAACTGTGCCGCCCCTCCAAAAGTCCCAGCAGTTAGGTCCTTGGCTATGTCCCCCATCTGAAAATTTGAAATAAAAAGCAATTGATATGGAAATATCAACTTCAAATAAGTTAATAGCCATCGCAATTGGGGTTGGAATAAATTTTATTTTATTGGAAAAGTCCATGGATTGAAACCAGTGTCTTAAAAGGCATGTGATGTGAGGCTTATGCCTTTGAGGCAAAGCTCAAGGAAACTCTTCGAGGCTCAACCTTAGAGGCTCAAATCCCTAAGGCTCACATGAAGTGCATGCTTCACACCTTGAAGCTTGCCTTGTGTCGAAGGCATGCACCTCAAACATTAACCAAAAACATAGGTCTAAGCACAAAATTTAAGTTAAACATCATTTTAGTTTTTTTTTAAAAAATTATGTGTTTAAAATAACTCTTCCTTAATTATGTTTGATGTTTAAGGGATTTGGTTCCACTTGTCATGGACTATGTCAACTAGATATTTCTTAGAACATTTGGCATATCAACTAACGTTATATAAAAGCCGCTTGAAGCAGCTCTTTTCAATACCTTTCGACTAACACTTTTTTCCCGAAAAAACCCCTGCTATATCAACTAATTCAACTAATAATAACATAATAACTAATCTATACCCTCTAATAAAAGAGGTATGTTATACAAATCCCTTTTTCCCGTTACCTTTTGTTTTGTTTTTTTGCCAAACATCAAGTCCACATAGAGCTGCCATAGAACTCTTATTATGTGGGTCCTACCATACTCCTGCAACTGCCAGTAGAACTCCCATGTAATCAATAATTATAAAAAAAATTAGAGGATATCTATTTACCTACTCTGTTCTTATCTTTTCACCGTCATTGCCCCCTCTACAACTCTGCACTTAGTCACCCTCCTTAAACCACCAGCGTAAGTCCTTGCCACGTCCCACTCTCCTTTCCCGATTTCTCAACACCTGCAATGAAAAAATATTCATTGTCTCTCCCCTCTTCTCGACATCTGCTCCTACCACGAATCACCCTGTTCTCATCCTTCCCAAATTTCTACCATCTCTTTTATTTTCTTTCTTTTCTATATGCCTATCCTTCACAACAAACGGATTCTACTCTTGAGCAAATGAGTTTGATGATTTTGTTGCTATTCTATCTATCATTAAATTTCTTCCACTGAGTTTTCTCTTTGTTTCTTTCATTTCTATTGATGAGATTCTAACTCACCTACAATTTTTTTTAGCTTGATGATTTTGTTACTATTCTACATGTTTATCGTATTTCTGATTTCTCCCACTAGGGTTTCTCTTTGTTTCATTGATTTTTATTGATGTGATTTGTTCTAAGATCTAAATATATTTTCAGATCTATTTTTCTTGATATGGTTTTGAAAAAAAACTGTATTTTCAGTTCAGGTTTTTGTTTAATATTTTCGAAACTTTTTTTATACTTATTGTAGACCCGGGATTTTAACCCCATTCCTCGATCAGGATTGAACCCGAGAAGGAATACTGCTAAAAAAACAAAAAAAAAAGAGTCGCCACCTATTTAGATTGTTAGGGAAAATAGGGTCTCTTAAAAGATTGTATAAGGCTTTGGTCTGAAAATAGAATTCAAGGTAAGAATTCATTTGAATTAGAAGAAGGTATTAGGCACCCCTAAACTCCCATCCGGAGATGGTTGTACTCCCTAAGTCTGAATTAAAGTGGGAAAAACCATAAGAGAATCTTGTATTTCATATATATGCTGACATATGTTATATGAACAGTAATGTACATGTTAAAATAAGCAGGGACATGAGGGCTTTATCCTGGGTGAGCTGAACCCGATCAGGGTTGCCTATGTATCCACTGTTGGTGGAATCAAGATACACGTAGTTCCAAAGGGTGATTGATGGTTTGATTTGTTGAGTATTTGGATAGTGGGTGTTTGAAATGCTAGGATTTGTCTTTTGAATGTTAGGGTGTTTTTGAATGGTTTGGGCTCATATTCAGGAGCGTTTGGGTCTTTTATGCTCTTGCCGGAGAGCATCTGGACATTTTTAGCTCATGTCAAGGAGCATTGGGTTGGGTTAGGGTTTGATAGGATTTGAACCAGGGTTTGAGACGAGGTTCGGACAGAGGTTCGACTAGGTAGAGAAGGTTTGAACCAGAGTTTGAACCGAGGTTTGGACAGAGGTTCGGCTAGGTAGGTAGGGTTCGAACCAAGGTTTGAAACAAGGTTCGGACAAAGGTTCGGCTAGGTTGGTAGGGTTTGAACTAGGTTTTGAACCGAGGTTCGGACAGAGATTCGGCTAGGTTGGTAGGGTTTGAACCGAGGTTCGGACAGAGATTCGGCTAAGTTGGTAGGGTTTGAACCAGGGTTAAAACCGAGGTTCGGACAGAGGTTTGGCAGGGTATGCAAAGTTTGAACCGAAGTTCGGGCAGAGGTTCGACAGGGTAAGGTAAGTTTGAACTGGAGTTCAGGCAGAGATTCGACAGGGTAGGTTAAACAAGCAGTCTAAGTATTTAAAAACAATAAAGTAATTAAAACTAATAAAAGACTAAGCAAAAGTCTGAGTTTGGCGATCTTTTACCTTCTGGGAAACCTAAAAGGGTCTCTGAAATAAGTGCTTTCGAGAATGATTCTTCGAAATCAAATTCCCGGGATTGCCAAACGCTAAAGAGGGATTTTTGAAAGAGCAGAGAGAAGAGAGGAAGTGGAATGAATGAGTTGTGAAGTGACGGGGGTGGGGGTTTTTATAGTTTTTCAAAATGGGGGGGCGCTACTTCAAGTAGCGCCCTTATTTGGATAAAAATCCTAAAAAGCAAGGCAGCAAGGAACAGTGAGGCGGCAAAACGGGTAGACACTGGGGGGACACTGTTAGAAGCAACACTCCTAGCCAGGTTTTCCGAAATGGCCTACCGACATGCCTGAAAAAAACAAGCCACAAAAGGGGTGCTGTTTGAAGCAGCGCCCCTATTTAAGGGGCCAAATATATGTATATATTTTTTGTTGACTTTGGCTCGCCACGTGTCGTGCTCCGATTCACCGAAAAGCTGTTTTCCCGTTTTAAGCCCCGTTTCTAGCTCGAAAATAGTCAAACTTGAACTGATAAAATCCATGAAAAAATTTTAGATAAACATGAAATTTTCAGTACTTTTCAGGGGTATTTTGGTCATTTTGCACTCCAGGGGCATTTTGGTCATTTTCTACCATTTTAGGTCCAATTTAATCCCAAAAATAGCCAAAATTCATCAAAAAAATTTGTAAAATCATTTTGGACAAAATGACAACTTTTTAGCACTTTTTCAGGGGTATTTTGGTCATTTTTCATCCCAGGGGCATTTTGGTCATCTTTCACCTCTGGGCCGTTTTTGAAAATCGAAGCATGTGGGAAGAAAATTTTCAAGGAGGGTTTTTGAAAGAGTTTTTAAGGGTACGAAAAGAGACTAGGAGGTGCAAAATTAGGGTGTTTACAGTTGCCCCGCTTTGTCGGAGGGTGCGGGCACATGAACGACAAAGACTGATAACGTTTCAATTTTGCACGCGTGTGGAAAACCTAAGAAAAGATACAGAAAGTGAATTTCTACTTAGACTGCTTGCCTTGGGTTGGATGACCGAAGGGTGACGACTGAAAGGGTGTGTTTGTGCCAAGTCGGCAATTGCTGGGGATTGGGAAGGGTTATAACTTATAATGTATGAAGCTACCTGCAAATCGATCACATGACCAAATAGCGGGGTGCATGATGCAAATGAGTGATGATTGTTGTAAAACTGGCTTCACAAAAGGCCACAACTGATGGTCAATCAGACAACCGTTTCAGTTACTCCTTGAAGAGTAAGCAAGTAATGCAGTGTAATGTGTGAAGTGTGCAAGACTAGTTTCACAAGAGGTCGCAACTGATGGTCAATCAGACAACCGTGTCAGTTACTCCTTTAAGAGTGAGCAAGTAATGCAATGCAATGTGTGAAGAGTGCAAGACCGGCATCACAAGAGGCCGCAACTGATGGTCGATCAGACAACCGTGCCAGTTACTCCTTTAAGAGTGAGCAAGTAATGCAGTGATGTGCGGTGAAATGTGAACATGTAGTAAAAGATGCAAATAAGTGAAGGTTGGTTATACAACCAGCTTCACAAGAGGCCACAACTGAAGGTCGATCAAACAACCGTTCAGGTACTCCTTCAAAAAAATGGGTAAGATGCCATTAGTGCTGGCAACTGTGCGGTTGCCCTACTGAGTACTATGTCATGGTGCAGACAACCACACGGTTGCCCCATAGGGTATTATGTCATAGTGCAAACAACCACACGATTACCCCACCGGGTAAGATGTCATGATGCAGACAACCACACGGTTGCCTCACCAGGTAAGCTGCTATGGTACAGACAATTACACGATGTCATGGTGCAGACAACCACACGGTTGCCCCACCGGGTACTATGTCATGGTGCAGACAACCACATGGTTGCTTCATCGGGTACTATGCTATAGTGCAGACAACCACACGATTGTCTCACCGGGTACTATGCCATGGTGCAAACAACCACACGGTTGCCTCATCGGGTACTATGATATGGTGCAAACAACCACACGATTACCTCATCAGGTACTGTCATGGTGCAGACAATCACACGGTTGCCTCATCGAGTACTATGCTATGGTGCAAACAACCACACGATTGCCTCATTGGGTAAGATGTCATGGTGCAGACAACCACACGGTTGCCCCACCGAGTACTATGCCATGGTGCAGACAACTACACGGTTACCTCACCGGGTACTATGCCATGGTGCAGACAACAACACGATTGCCTCACCGGGAAAGATGCCATGCTGCAAACAATCACACGGTTGCTCCACTGGGTACTGTCATGGTGCAAACAACCACACGGTTGCCTCGCCGGGTAAGATGTCAGCAAGATGAATGAAGTCAGATTTGAAGGGGTCGCACGACCACTTCAGCACAAAAAAGCAAGCAGATGTATAAGTGGAGATAGCTGCACAGCTAGTCCAGGAGCAAGTCTATAAGCAAGCAGTGTATGATGAATGGAGACAAGCACATGGTTGCTCCATTTTACAAGCAAAATGTATGAATGGGGAAAGCCACACGGCTAACCCATGAGAAAGTAAAATATAAGATTAGTGAGGATTGGTTACACAACCGTCCTCACTGGGTATGCATGCAAAGTAAGGAAATGAATGCGATATATATATAAATGAAGATAGCCACATGGCTAGTTCATGAGCAAGCAAAATGTAAATGCATGAAAGGGGATAGCCATGTGGCTTACCCATAAGCAAGCAAATGAAATGAATGATGGGGTATGAGGGATGAGAGAATGGAGCATGACCCTAAGCCTCTATCTGATATCTGCCCTCTGCCTGATGTATCAAAACTACACTGAGGTTATGCCTGGATTTGTCCAACTGAAATAATCTGCTAGGATAATCTGCTTGAACCAGTCTTAAGTTCAGGAGATTCGATTGCACCACCGAAAGGATTAGCCAAATTGGAGCTGACTTGCACGAGGACATGACTCTGACTGACTGACTTAACAAGATAGACCGATGTCTTGATGATAGACTAACAGACTGACAAATTGACATAAGTAACTTGAAAGATGTCCAATATTGCTTGTTGATGGGAAGCCTAACTAGGATTCTTTTGCCTTTAAAAGAAATTGAATAAGTCTGGGTTGATTGCTTCTGAGGTAGATAGGTAAATCTGCTCCTGGATGTCCTCGCCACATGCCTGATGCATAAGATAGCTCTTGACTGTACTAGCCGATTGTTATTGGTGGAGCTTTATTGTATGTTGCTAGTGCTTGACTGTACTAGCTGATCGTTGTAGGTGGAGCTCGATATGAAAGCTCGCACTTTACGATTTTCCCTTTTTTGCCCCTAGACCTTAACAGGTTTCACCAAGACTGGGTTAACGTTATTTTTGCTCTCTAGCAGGATTGATAATTTCATACTAAGCCCATGAAATCAGAAATTTGTATTAATCCCTTTTTTGCCCTTGGAATGACCAAGTCTTGGGGTCGCATAGTTTTTGCTCAATGAAGTCGTTTCCGGTTTTCACTCATGCCTGCGTAATTGATTAATCTGTTCCCTTTTTACCCCTGACAACAATGTCAAGGCTGGGCTCACATAATTTTTGCACCTTAGTGTAATTTCTAGTTTTCACTAGGCCTACGATTTTTGGTAAGCTGATCTGTCTTCTCCCGTCATTGCCTGGTAAAATGGTAGAGATTAATGCTTCTGACCCCTGATGCTCAAGACCTTTTAAAGATCGAGGACTTAGTTACTAGGACGAAACGTTAGTAGGGGTTGAAACGATTGAGGCTCAAAATTTGCTTGTGGGGTAGGACACCCTAAAATGTTTGTTTGATGTTGCATAAAGAGACAAATCTAGTTGGCTTCTCTTCATCATTTTGGAGATTTGCCATTTTCGTTCTTTTTTTTTTTTTTTGTCGGCTCTTTGTGCTCTGTTTAGAGATAGCTGTCTGGTACTAATGAAAAGTTGTCATAATGTGACCGAACCTATTTTTAGTTTGCCTACATATCCACGATCAGTGAAATCAGGTCATGCCGTAATTCAAACTAAGCTTCACTTTGCTCTGTTGATTTGTCATTCATAGGGTGCCCCAGTGTTTGGGTTTAGAAAGAAAGGTTATTAAGCTCAATGGGCTAACTAGCGTATGTTATTGCATGGGTACAAAAGAGATTTCAAGGGTTAACCAAGGATGGCCTCCTATCCTTTCTTTGGTTGTTCATTGCATTATCCTCGTTCAAATATGTTTGATGCTTAATAGCTCGAGGAGGTCTTCGTCGCTCCTTTGCTTCTTGTCTTCTGATGGATTGGTAGTTCGCCTTGAAATCTTTGGGAGCAAAGTACCTTTCTAATTCATGAGAGGATCTTGAGTTTTTAGATTACTCACCCGATGATCATACAATTGCCCTTTGCGGGCTCAGAATCCAGTTCAGTTCCCAAAACTAGGCATCTCAAAGTAATAAGCAAGAAAGATTTAACAAAAGTGAAAAATTTCATTAGAGTATGAAAGGATGTATAGACTCAAATGCGGAAAATAAAGACAGGTGGCCACTGGCCAATATGTTAACTGACAGGGAAAACTTCGATTTGGGCCATTATGGCCATTTACAAAAGAGAAATTATGGAATAAACCAAAAAGACAAAAAACTGGTGAGACTGCTCAAAGTCGACTATAGAGTGGCTCATGCTGGTGCACCTCGGTTTCCTGTTGCTGCATGATTAAGGAGAGGGACCTGGTTGATGTCAGTGTTCCCTAGTTCAAACTGGATCTTTCTCGTTTCAAGCAGGTCTTGGATTGTGTGCTTCAGATCAAAACACATATCAGTGGAATGCCCCGGGGCTTGATGATACCCACAATGCTGGTCGGCCCTGTATGTTCTTGGCAGCATGACTGGTGGTGGCTTGGGTTCCCTCAACGTGACCAATTTCTTATCTAGTAGATAAGGGAGGAGTTGCGTCATGTTATATGGCATGGGCGAGAAGACTCTTCTCTTTTTCTGCTCAAATGTCATCTGCTGCAAGAGAAGCTGTTGCTGAGTCTGCTCGGGTTGTTGAGGTCGCTGGGGTAAATGAAAAATATGGATAGGCATTGTTGTCACCATTTGCACCTCATCCTCTCTTCTCCATGTATCTCTTCGCAGTGATTGAGGACGACTAGAGGATGACGCCCCCTTGGATCCTGAGAACATGTCAACTGCTCCCACGTCTCCCATTGTAGCCTCAATCCTGACCCCACATTTGGCCATAGTGCTGAAATTAGAAATAGGTTGAGCTACTAGCAGAGTCTTGAATGAATGCTTGGTGGTCACCAACTCATCCTCGGGCAGAGGAGTGTTCATCTTTCCAGTATTTTCCCTCTATCGAATAGAATATTCGATAAAGGATTCATTCTCTCTTTGAGTCATTCTCTCTAGATCTGCTCTCTGTGGGACTAAGTCAATGTTATAGGAGTATTAAGCAACAAATGTCTCACAAAGGTCTTCCCATGTGCGAACCTTAGCTGGGTCAACCTTGGTGAACCACTGTAGGGCTGGTGTCCCTTCAAACTTCTCTGAAATAGCTGCACCAGCAGCTTCTCACTGTGCTCTAACTTGAACAACTCTCCGCAGTAAACTTTTAGGTGTCTCCGGGCATCTTTTTCCATTGTATTTCTCAAATTCAGGCATTTTGAAGTCTCGAGGTAATTGAATCCCCGGATGCAGACACATATCTCGGAAGTCAGTGGATGCTAAATTGTAGGACCCCTGGGCCCTCATCACCAATTGTTTTAACCTCTCAATCTTGTCCTTGTAGAAGTCTGGAGTATGAGTCGAGCTGGTTGATATGCCTGGCTGCTCTGTATTCTAGGCAACCCTTGCCTCCTCTTTCTTATACTAGCCAATGTGTGGTGGCGGGATGTTGAAGGAAGGTTGGTTCAACGGTAATGGATCATAAGATGGTTGATTTGAAGTTGTGAGATGGTGGATTTGGAGGTGGTGGGTTGTGAGATGGTAGATTTTGTGGTGACGGATTATGAGGGTGGATTTGAAGGTGGTGGGTTGTAAGATGGTGGATTTGGAGGTGGTGGGTTGTGGAGAGGGTGGATTTAATCGGTTTAAGGCAAGTGGTTCGACGATCGGGATAGAAGAGGACGGTTGCTTCCTATTCACGGCATTCAAGATATCCTGCATGATGTTTTTCAACTCTAGGATGCCTTGTTTAGTTCCAAATACCCCTGCCTCTAAATCAGGGATTTGCTGCAATACATGTTGAGGAGATACTGGGCTGTCAGGGTCGGTTTCCAAACCTCCTACAACTGACTCATCTCAATCAGTCAATCTCATACTTACCGGAGTCATCTCAAAGAAGGCAAATAGCTTAGTACCGCTTTTACTCAGGGTGCAATGAACTGGGTGGTAATAAAAGGAATGTACAATGGGTTAGATGACAGTTAAGATGCTGAATGAAGACTGAATTAAGACAATGATGAAAGTAGTAATGCTACACACATATGATCTAATGGATGACTTTTTAACATGGGACGTTGCCCCTTGTCTAATATATGATTTAAACAATATGATGAAGAGCAAAATGATTGAATGAAGTATTTGAATTGACTTGAATCAAATAAAATGAATTTTTTTTTTTTTGATGAATTGAATGAATGAATTGAGCAAGTATACTAAAAAAAAAGATGTGTCAACTCAACGTGTGTGACCCAATAGGATGAGTGGATAGAGATCAATTTCACTTATCTGGGTTGTAGGGAACCAGAGCTCATTGGGTTAAGATTAAAATGAATCAATGGGTTAACCATGTGATTCGTTTAGAGTCCAAGGTTTTAACCCTCACAACATCTTGTTGACCTAGAAAAGAATAGGGTTAGACCTATCTAGCAATCAAGGCTCACACAAGCTCCGAAAATGGTTAAGTATAGGGATAAGATTGTCCCTATACCTGAACAAATGATGCTGGAGTGGCTTAGACTAGTAACAAAATAGGGATAAGGTAGTCCCTCTTGACGGGTGTTCTTGGTTTATGCCCAAACAAGACCTATAGTCTATAAGCTTATTCTGGTGTATGCAAGGTTTTTGTCTAAAAGGTTGGTGAGCACTTGACCGTATATACGACTCCCCAATATAGAACATACCTAAAAAGGAATGATTGGTGCAAGCGGGAAAGACCAGTCGCGTTTACTGGAGATGACCATCCCTTGGTCTACAACTAATACTTTCCACAGATCTTTGGGCTCCAGCATTGGGGATAACCATCGTTTGATTGTAAGCTTACCGGATCCAATCTAGATAGGTGTAGGGTTTTAATTCTATTATGCAATGAATATGAATGTGAATCAAAATCAAGCAATGAATAAAAATGGAACCCTAAGCATGTTGCTAAGTTTTGCAAACAAATGACCGAGGTTTTAATTTAAAAAATGAATGAAATAACATATAGATGAAATTGATAAATTCTGATGTGGTTTCCGGTATTTGATTCAAACTTGGATTTTGACTTGAATACTGGTCTGCAAAATCAAAGTCCCAGCAGAGTCGCCAAGTTGTAGACCCGGGATTTTAACCCCACTCCCCGATCAGGATTGAACCCGAGAAAGAATAGTGCTAAAAAAACAGAAAAGTGAGAGTCGCTACCTATTTAGATTGTTAGGGAAAATAGGGTCCCTTAAAAGATTGGATAAGGCTTTGGTCTGAAAATAGAGTTCAGGATAAGAATTCATTTGAGTTAGGGGAAGGTGTTAGGCACCCCTAAACTCCCATCCGGAGTCTGAATTAAAGTAGGGAAAACCATAAGATAATCTTGTATTTCATATATATGCTGACAGATGTTATATGAACAGTAATATACATGTTAAAATAAGCAGGGACAGGACAGGGGCTTTATCCTGAGTGAGTTAAACTCGATCAGGGTTGCCTACGTATCCAATGTTGATGGAATCAAGCTACACGTAGTTCCAGAGGGTGATTGATGGTTTGATTTGTTGAGTGTTTGGATAGTGGATGTTTGAAATGCTAGGATTTGTCTTTTGAATGTTAAGGTGTTTTTGAATGGTTTGGGATCATATTCAGGTGTTTGGGCCTTTTATGCTCTTGCCGGGGAGCATCTGGTCAGTTTTAGCTCATGTCATGGAGCATTAGGTTGGGTTAGGGTTTATAGGATTTGAACCAGGATTTGAAACGAGGTTCGGACAGAGGTTCGACTAGGCAGGGAGGGTTTGAACCAGGGTTTGAACCGAGGTTTGGACAGAGGTTCAGCTAGGTAGGGTTTAAACCAGGTTTTGAACCGAGGTTCGGGCAGAGGTTCGGCTAGGTTGGTAGGGTTTGAACCAAGGTTCGGACAGAGGTTCGGCTAGGTTGGTAAGGTTTGAACCGAGGTTCGAACAGAGGTTTGCAGGGTAGGCTAAGTTTGAACCGAAGTTCGGGCAGAGATTCGACAGCGTAGGGCAAGTTTGAACTGGAGTTCGGGCCGAGGTTCAACGGGGTAGGTTAAGCAAGCAGTCTAAGTATTTAAAAACAATAAAGTAATTAAAACTAATAAAATACTAAGCAAAAGTCAGAGTTTAGCGATATTTTACCTTCTAGGAAACCCAAAAGGGTCTCTGAAATAAGTGCTCCCGAGAATGATTCTTCGAAATCAAATTCTCGGGATCGCCAAACGCTAAAGGGGGATTTTTGAAAGAGGAGAGAGGAGAGGAAGTGGAATGAATGAGTTGTGAAGTGAGGGGGGGTGGGGTGGGGGTTTTATAGTTTTTCAAAATGGGGGGGGGGCGCTACTTCAAGTAGCGCCCCTATTTGGATAAAAATCCCAAAAAGTAGGGTGGCAAGGAATAGTGAGGCGGCAAAACGGGTTGGGGGCGTTCTTTGAAGCAGCGCCCGTAGCCAGGTTTTCCGAAATGGCCTACCGACATGCCTGAAAAAGAAGCCCCAAAAAGGGTTTTGTTTGCAGCAGCGCCCCTATTTAAGGGGCCAAATATTATTATTTTTTTGTTGACTTTGACTCACCATGTGTCGCGCTCCGATTCGTCGAAAAGTTGTTTTCCCGTTTTAAGCCCGTTTCTAGCCCGAAAATAGTCAAAATTGAACTGATAAAATCCAGAAAAAATTTTAGATAAAACATGAATTTTTCAGTACTTTTCAAATGCATTTTGGTCATTTTAACTCCAGGGGCATTTTAGTCATTTTCTACCGTTTTAGGTCCAATTTAATCCCAAAAATAGCCAAAATTCATCAAAAAATTTGTAAAATTATTTTGGACAAAATGACAACTTTTTAGCACTTTTTCAGGGGTATTTTGATCATTTTTCATCCCATGGGCATTTTGGTCATTTTTTACCTCTGGGCCGTCTTTGAAAATCGAAGCATGTGGGAAGAAGGTTTTAAAAGAGGGTTTTTAAGGGTATGAAAAGAGAATAGGGGGTGCGAAATTGGGGTGTTTACACTCATCATCTTTAGTTGATGATTTTGTTGGGTTAGGATTTATGAGAATATAATTGATTTCCATTGATCTCCTTTTTGGACATTTCTCATTTTTGTACACACAATGATTTGATTCTCATTTGATTTTTTTTCCACATTTTCAGAGAATATATTGGCTGATCTATTTCTCTTGATTGGGTTTTGAAAGAAGAATATATTTTTATTTATTTTTCTTCTTTTTGTTATTATTATTACTTTCTTTCACATTTTTTTTTACAGTTGCTTTCTCTTGATATAGGACGACCTTAAAAGTTTTAAAAAAAATATCTCTATAGTTGATATATTAAAAATAAAATCTCTTTAGTTGATAATTTTTTTTGGATAGGGTTCATGGATAACTGGATCTATTTTTTTTTTTAACTATGGCGGTAAATATTTGAGTGATAATAGATAGAGGTTTTACTTAGAGTAAAGTGTGTGCTAATTGAAGAGGTTGAGCTCCAAAAAGGTTATTTTTTTGTTTTATATTTCAAATTTTAATTTTGTAGGATGCTTTGTTTTTCAACATGTTGTGGTCACTATAAAATATGCTTTCTTCTTCTCTCTGTGTTTGGGATGTAAGTTTTAGCATGATTATGACATGAGTATCTTTATTGGAAAAAATATCAAAACTATTTGAGTTTTTTTTCCCCTAATTATATTTGTTGTTCTTTCATTGAATTGGACTTCTTTTTCACAATTGAATAGTTGCTAATTTGAACTGCATGGTTACAAATTGTTATTATGTACTTGTTGCAATGTTTTTGTTCCCGATATTTATTATGCACTTGCTGCAGTTTTTTTCTTTCTAATTTATCAAACTGATTTGAGTTTCTTTTTAACTTATATTATTTGCCTCTAGTGGTTCTCTCATTAGCTTGATGAGGTACAAGTATTTCTTTCTCTCGTCATTTCTTTTACTATTTAGGTTCAGATTTGAACTAATATTTCTGGTTGAAATCTGAAAACTCAGTGTGTGGTGGCGAAGAACCATGCAGATAGACGAAGGGGTATTAGAGACTATAGAGTTTGAACTAATATTTCTGGTTAGCAAAGGATGGCCTTCTGTCCGGGGCATGTAATTTTGAGCCGATTTTTTTTTCTAATTCTTTTCCCTTCTTACACCCTAACCATGCAATTTTATTTTTTTTTACCAAGCAAGCAGATTAAAATGTGTCTTCCTAACAATACAATGGTCTTTCTTTACATTTTCTAGGGCTTTCTCTTGTGTTTTTATGCTCAAGTGGCTTAGGGGAAGCTGTTGGGATTAGGCTGACTCATCTATGAGGGTCGTAGGAACAGGGAAGATCTAGGACCGTGACAAATGTTGTCATACTAAAGTTACAAGAGGGTTGTAATGCTCAAAGGCATATGTAAAAAATTAGAGCCTAAGTACTTAATTCAATAAACTATAACAATAAAATCTCATGATGATTTTGCAGCATTTTACAAGATTTGAGGATATAGAAAACCTAAATACTTAATTCATGATGATACATAAACACCAGAGTCTCATCACAATTTTGCTACATTTTAGAAGATTTGCGAAAAATAAACATTTTTTTTTTTTTTTTATGTCGGTTATTAAGATCATGCACTAAAGAAGAAGAAAATACAAGTGGAGGCATTCACCAACCGGTGAATGAGAGAAAAGAAAAAGAGTGCGCAGAACAAAAAGCTCCTACCAACCTACCGCTACCCAAGGGAAAAAGAGAGACCAACTCTATATCAACAAGGTCCTCCTAAATTGAACAAGTGGAGACATTCACCGTATGTGAGTATCATTTTATCCTCCATAAATACTTTGAAAGATCCTTCAACTAAGGATAAGTTTGTTTATGGTTTGCTTAAAATACTTCCAAAATTTTGCAAAGGAAAGAAAATTTTGATTTGTAAATGGTGTAATCCAAGTTCAGGTTGGTACAAACTCAATATTGATGGAGCATCAAAAGGAAATCCAGGTATTGCTGGTGGTGGAGGAGTTATTCGTGATCACAAAGGGGAATTTATTTATGGTTTATACTCATTTTATGGTCGTGTTACTAATATCATAATGGAATTCAGAGCTCTACTAGATGGATTAAATGTTTGTGCGTCATTGAATATATGGAATATTGAAATTGAATTGGATTCTACACTGGTTGTAAATTCAAACTCTATAGTCTCTAATAGCCCTTCGTCTATTGGTATTGGAAGAAATTTATTGATATTCGGCTTCATGGTATTCATTATAATATTTCTACAGAGAATCTAATGTTGCGGATTGGCTAGCTAATAATGCTTGCCTCACCTAGAGTTCATGTATTTTTAATTCTATTGAGGAAGTCCCCAGCTCAGTAAGAGGAATCTTATTAATAGATTATTTGGGTTTTGGTAACATTCAAATTATGTAATTTTTATTGGTTTAGGGGTTTTGATTTGATGTCCCCTTTTGATTTTTGCTTGTAATCTCTTTAATTTATCTAATAAACAGGTAAGGGTCTGCCAAACCCCCTCATCTCTACTAGGCGGCTTTTATTAGGAAAAAAAAAAGCCATTCACTGACTGATGAATGAGAAAGAAAAGAAAAAGGGTACGTGAACAAAAAAAATCCTACCAACCTAGCACTACCCAACGGTAAAAAAAAGAGACGTAATCTGTGTCAACATGGTCCTCCCAAATTGAACACAAGGAAATGAGAAGATCCACAATGCACTTCCAAATAGCATTGAAGGAGGAAAATGAATTATCAAAGACCCTCTTGTTCCTTTCCTTCCAAATGCACCAACAAATCAAACCTAGAAAAAGAAGCCACAAACCCCACATAGAGATTAGAGGCTTCCACGCCATGAATAAAGCAACTCGACAGGAGATCACTGAAATAAGGCGGAATTGTCCAGTTACCAAAATAAATAAATAAATAAAGTTGTTAGCTTCTGTTATTACTCTTGAGAGGAAAGCACAGTAGTCCCTCCTCTCATCTCTACTCTGCCCCCTCTTTTCTTCTCTTTTAAAGTACCGTTGACACTCTCTCTCTCACACTCACACATAAACACACGTGACAAGATGTATTGCTGCAGCCTACATGTCTGATTTTTTTTGGTAATGCTGCATGTCTGCGTGAAGAGGTAAATAGGTAACTAATTGCAATAATGACATTGCAGAAGATATTAAAATATAGAAGTTAACATTACTAAAACATGCGTGAACAGGTAAGTCCGTAACTAATTGTAAAAATAATTAAATTGCAATTTTTTTGATCGGTAATCAAATTATATATAAAAAAGAACGAAATGAAAAACAAGTTGCATTAAAACAAAGGAAAGAAAAGATATTAAAATATTTAAGTTAATATTACTAAAAGGAGAAAAGATAGTTCCGGTACAGGTTTGGCAGTAACGGTTTTGGCAGTCCACGTTTTGGTGTCCGAAACCTCTTTTTGAAACCTTGTCCCCAAGATGCCTCATTTATATTAGTCTATTTTACTGTTACCAATTTAACTTTAACTTCATGGTTTCTCACTCTAATCAATCCATTACTGGAGTGGAATCTTGGATGGATCATGAATTACCCCCGAGATTGTGGTGTGGCTTCTCATACTTTACAAACTTGATTTGCAAGGTATTGCCCTTTTAATATTAGTCGTGATCTTGCTCTACAACACAACTTGACTACTCAGTCCTTAGGATTCTAAATTGTCTATATAATTGTATGTTTATATATATGAATTAGGACTATCTACAAAATGTATTGCAAAGACACAAAATTTACAATATAAAAAACTGATGAGATGGTTTAGTTTGTAAAATAATTCCATTTATCTACAATATATTTTATGCAAATAAAGTTGCACTACATCCTTAGATTCTCACTTGTTCAATATCTTCATTTGAATTCTTAATTGCAATCAAAGACATATCTTCATCAGGACAGGAGACTCAGAAGAATCGTTCATCCTCTCTGGCCCCATTTATACATGGCATAATTCTTGGGGTTCGGACCCACTATTAAAAGAGTTCACACATGTTATTTTCTAGGCTGAAAATCAACCCGATTGTATGAATTGTAACCATCAGGCGTAACATATTCTTGGGGTTCGGACCCACTATTAAAAGAGTCCACACATGTTATTTTCTAGGCTGAAAATCAACCCAATTGTATGAATTGTAACCATCAGGTGTAACATATTCCTTTGTATGACTAAACATTCAAGTCATAAAAAAAGTCTATAGAGTATTATAGACAGGATGGTAATATTCGTCCAACCAGTAAATAATTTACCTAAAAGATCTCCTTGGTGGGAGTTGGAGTCACCAAATGGTGCCATTGGATGTGGTTCAAATGTACAACAAAGGCAGGGAAGAATAAGTCTACTTAACGCATTTCTCACTACCGTGCGTAATATACAAGGCATATCCTTATCAATTCATAGCTTAAAAAATCGCCGAAACCGATACATTTCGATTTTGGTCAGACCCGAAACCGTACCCATACAAGTTTTTTTGAAAAAAAAAAAGACTTGGCCGAAACCGTTACGTATCACCCGAGTCCTACGATACATAACGGTTTCGGCCATAGGACTCAACTAACGCTTTTGAGATAAAAGGGTTATGTAAACCCCTGAACATCCCCAAACACTCTATTTTGTTTCTTTCTTCCTCTCTACCCATTCTAAGCACTAAAACCTAAAATTCTTTTGATTTTTGGTGATTGAAAACTTGATTTAGCACTTAGCATAAATGTTTCTACTTTTGAGTTTTGACTCATCTACTGCCCTTATATTTCATTTTTTTCTAAATTTTTGACTTGATATTGGCTTTAGAAGAATGGTGTTACCCATCCATTGCCTTTTTTTATTTTTTTTGTGATTTTTTGGAAAATTTAAAAAAATAATAAGAAGGTCTGAAAACCAATGCATATCAGCAATAAGTATTGGTTTTGGTCGGGACTGTTACGGCCACCGAAACCGAGTTTTTTTATCCTGTATCAATTACCTTCATGTATGAGGTTTTTAATTTGCTCGAGTGTAGTGGAAACAAGTTGGAGTGCTTCTTCCACAATCATCGAATGTGTGAAGAATATGGAGATCCCCCGCATGATATAGGACCTTTAAATCACTTTGTATGGCAATTTGGAAGGTGTTGGACAAGAGAAACAATAAAAGCTTCAACAAGGATATATGATAGGGAATTAGAAGTTAGAACCCCTGTACAAAAACTCGGCGAGTCGACTCGAAACTTGGCCGAGTCAACTTATCTAAAAAAAAACTCGATCTCTCATTTACTTGAATGACTCTGTCGAGTTAGGCCGAGTGTATTGACTCAAAAGACTCGCCCGAGTCACTTGAGGACATAGATGTCTTTTTTTTAAATCTCATCCGACCCATATCAAGGCCTTTCGAGCCCTAACCCAAGAGGAGGAAAAGGAGGAGAATGAGGTAAGCATGACTATTTTTGTGAAATTGTGGCAGCCTCCTTGTGAGTTGTGACCTACTTGCCCAACTTCAACTAGGTAAGCATCTAAACCCTACAACAGTGAATTGCATTGAAATTATAATTGATTTTAGCATCACAATTTATAACCACGTCTACTTCTAATTTCTGAATTAACAATAGCAGTATAATTTCTGAAATTAGGATTGATTTAGGCTTTTAGCATTACAATTACTTTAGGATTGTTTTTAATTTGAAAATTCGCAGTAAAATTGTAGAAAGTAGAAGTTATTTTGCAATAGAATTTTTGTTTCTATGCTGGATAATATATATATATATATATATATATATATATTTCTAAGTCAGTCGAGTAGAGTTTTTTTCGAGTTTTTAGAGTTACTCAACTAGCTAACTTCTGCTTCGATTCGAATTTTCGAGTTTTTGAACTATGGTTAGAACTTTGGCGCCAAGTTTATGAATGGAAGGGGTAGAAGCCCGTCTCAGAATTTATGATATAGAATAAGATATATTAGCTTGTGTAAATCAAAACAAGTTCCCTTGACCGCCCTGACAAGATGGACCAATTAGGCATCAAATTTCCATTGGACCCCCCTCTCATGCTTTTCTTTTTTTAATCGGTAATAGCAATTATATTAATTAAAATGAGAGTAGATTCACAAAGAGTGAATCGAAAGAAAACAAAGCGAACAATATGGCCAAGCTACAAACAAACACAAATCAAACGAAACACAAGGAACAGTGCAACAATCCCCACAACCACTAGGAAATAAACTCATCAAACCCTATCTCCACCACATCAGCTTTAACTGAGACCCAATCCCGCAACAAAGCATGCGTACGGGAACACACTCTCTCGATATTCGATGAAGAATTCTCAAACGCCCTCCTATTCCACTCCTTCCACAAAGACCACGAAACCACTCCGGGCAGATAGGCCCATATAAGATCAATTGGACTCTCCAGCAAAACTGAAAGCCAACAAGATAAACAGTGTTGAAAGGACGAGGGGAAGACCCAAGCGACCCCAAGTTGGGATAGGAAATACAACCAGATGGTCCTCGCAAACGGGCAATGCACTAACAAATGATCTATAGATTCCTCCTCTTCTAGGCATAGATAACAGCGGTTAGAAAGACTCCAACCTCTGTTGCTCAAGTTATCCAGAGTCAGAATCTTGTCTAAAAAAGTTGACCACATGAAAAAAGAGCTCATGCTTCATTTTGGATTTGGAAACACTACCCCTAATGAAATGAAATATGAGTTTAGAAGCATTCTCAAATGAGATGCTATTAACTAGTTCCAAGTTTTGATTGGGTCATGAAATCCAATCTTTTGATTCCGATTACTGGATGTATCACAACTGCATTCAACTTGACACATAACCAGGAAATAAAATCACATTCTCGATGAATGATGTAGATTATCATATTTTAAGAGTGAGCATAATAAGAAGCCCAAGAAGAGAATTTCAGAAAGAGAAGAGGAGTATTAAAGTAGCAAACCATATCTGAACATCTGTAGATACAAAGAAAGATAATTGGATAACATATATAGAGAAACAGAGGATCTGTTAATCCAAAGACATCCAGGAAAGTTAAAGTTTTTTTATTTGATTCACTGATATTCTACACTTAACCGACAAGAAATCAAAAGAGAGAGAGAGAAATGGCAATGCTTTAATAAAGCAAGAAACCTTACCAGGTCAGATTTTCATCTACGTAAACCAATGACGATAAACACGGTAGAAGAGAAACCTCCCAGCAGTTGAGAAATCCTCACTCAAAATCTCCAATCTGAGATAACACAAATGAACATACAACTGTATTGTAATGATACAAACAATAATATATATTTAAAGAGGGAGGGGAAAAGAAGATAGACAATAAATGAACATAATATATATTACACAATAGTCTATTTCTCACGTCATTGCCAACGCAGAAGCCCTAAAGAGGATGCAATCTCTGCCTGCCCTAACAAAATGGGGCATCAACAGCCACCAACCCATAGCGCAAAAATTGTTTCCATAAGGAGCTCTCGTCTATATTTTCACTATAAAGTTTCCCAGGGGAAGAGCAGAGGAGCTGAATCTCCTTAGAATTCAGAACCACTGTAAAGGAACTGTTTTAACCAAGTGGACCAGGCATACAGACCTTCAGGGTCCCAAAAATTAAGGTAAGCTGAAACTTGCAATTGGGACTTTTTTTATTTACTACTGGATTTGAGCCCAGATCTTCTGGAACTGTGTAGCCCTTGCTGCGGAAGCTGAACACACTAAGTAAACTCAAGGTTACTTTTTCTTTCAAAGCTTATTATGCTCAAACGGTATGCGCATTTAATTTACTTAAAACAGACTTTTATGCCCTTAATACTTTGTGGAAATGACGTTAATGATCCTAAATTTTTTTCCAAATGCCTATTATATCCCTTTTCCAATGAAGATGCCCCTCAAATAAGTGCTTATTTATATGTTTTACCCATAATTACCAAAGCAAGAAGCGAAAGCGAGGCTAAAAAAATCCTTAGGAAATGCGAAGTGAGAAATAGATAAAGGTGCTTCATTCCCATTATATTATGATGGTCACTCATTCCTCAAATTTTATCTTGCATGATATTTGTAGAAAAGTAGGTGTCTTATAGCCTTAAATTTCAATCTAAAGATACTTGCTTAGAATCTATGTTGTAGGCTGTAGACTCATGTATATCACATCACTTCCTAGATACATAGCACCCTTTGACCACTAAATGGGACATAATGGAAGCGAGCGGAAGAGAGTCTGGGAAACAAGCATCCTGGGAAGCGAGCTTCCCACCTTGTACATAGCTTCCCTGCAACTATGGTTTTACTTTTACCAAATAAAATATAATAAATAAAGCTTTTTTTTAAAAAGACGTTGATTTAACCAAACAACCAATTGTTAACAAGACCTAAGATAAATAGCTCTTATTTTCTAGATCTAATCTAAATAGTTCTTATTAGATCAAATAAGAGTTTCCAAACGCCCCCTTAGTTTTCCCAAACCAGCGTCTCTCGCATCTAAACAACATCTCACACACGCGAAGGGGAAAAAAAGGAAAATAGGAACATCATGGGCAATGCCTATGCCTGAGACCAAACTCTAGTTGTTGGTGAGTGCAAGTTTCGCAAGGATGGGTTGCAAAGGCATATGGAGAATGCTAACCTCAGTGGGCATTTTTAATCGCTCTTAAAGGAGTAATAGGGCAAACCACCTTAAGGGCCGTAAGGCTAAGCATTCCAAGGCATTAAATATATATATATTTGATCGATAATCAGCAGAATATATTAATAGAACGGAAAGAAGTACAGGAAAGTAGTAATATAAGACAAAGGAGTTTACAATGGCGTAAATTGAAAACAGTAAACTAGTGTAATGGATCTTGAACTGTGATAACTGTCATCCCAGCACATATCCCAAATTCACCCCTCCATCCCGGATCGAGACCCAGGCCAAGATCAATAGGCAAATACCCAAATATGAGAGATGAGATGGAGAGTTCTCAAAAACTCTCATATTCATCTTGAATGGTTTATTAATGCTCTCCATAAACTGAATATCACATTAACTAAATGGAAACATTAGTAACACAAATCTCATTTCATTATTGTGTTATTATCAAAATCACTAAGGAGACCTATGGTGGACACCTATAGGCCAACACACCTTCAACCTGAGACGTTCATCAATACATTCATTGACAATCAGGATACCATCCAGTCTCTGTCTGCCCCCCGCCCCCACAAATGCTCCTTATTCTAGAGCAATGATAGACCCCATCACCTTTTTAAGCCTGACCACCAACATTTTTGAAAGAATCTTATAGACACTTCCCACCAAACTTATGGGCCTAAAGTCTTGTAGTTCTGAGGCTTCATCTTTTTTTGGAATTAAGACCACAAGAGTACTATTGATCACTCTATCAAATTTCTCTAAGGTAAATAGTTCCTTCATGACTTCTAAAAAATCTCCACTCACTATGTCCCAACAGATTTTGTAAAACTTGATGGTGATCACTCTATCAAATTTCCCACAAAGGTACTATTTGTAAACATCACTTTCCCTTTTTGTTAATTTGTAATCTTACTCGTTGACTTTTAATTTTCAAACATTTTGTGAATATGCTTGAGGTTAAAGTTTTATCTAAAATTATTTATCAGCTATAAAAGACAATTATTCTTGTTTTCTGTTAGAGATATGCTAAAGCTCTCCTTGGTGAACTGACTTTTTGAAACCTCTTATGCCGCTCCTGCAACAGTGGGGCCATGTGGTTAGAATCGAGCTATTTGAACTTGGTATTGATGGCAAAAACAAAAAAATAAAAATAGCAAAGCTTAACTCTTCTGAGAGTAGAGAGTATTCGATCATCAGCTCCAATTGACTTTCTCTTATTAAAAGGGCTTGTGCCCATCTTGCTTAAAGCATGTTATGAAAATGAAAAAGGTAAGAAAGGCTTATGCAAGTCAAACAAGCTTTGAATAACATCAATACAAAGAGAGTAGTTTTCAGAGGAGACACAAGTCATGCAAAAGGAGACATGACAAAGAGAAGGCATAGTGGTTATCAAAACAGTTGGCTTCAGAAGCAGCCTATAGTAGAAAAGAGAGGTTGTTGAAGTGGATGCATGGAGTGAGCAATTCCATGCTACTAACTCCCAAATAATCAGGAAACTAGGTTACTGTAATCTAGGAAATCAATGATTCATTCATACTATCTCAATTTCCTAAGATTAAAACTAAGCAACAAAGCGAAAGTACTACTATAGAGCACACTCAGTGGGTGTTGGGTAAGGACCTCAGTTAGAGAGAGTAGCACTATGAGATAATAACAGTCTATTCCTCTTAACTCTCTCTGAGATCCAATTCCCTAATGAGGTAGGGTCCCCTTTTATGGATTTATCTTGAGGATGGATGATTTGTTTCCATCGGGACTAGCATCATTCTATATCTTTTTGGTTAAGATTAGGATATCCATTTGAGTTGTTCTTTGTGTTGTATTTTTTGTCCCAAACCCCATAGCCTCGAGGGTTGCATCCATTTGACAGCCATTGTAAATATATAATATGGATGGGGGAATACTATTGTTCACTAAGACTAGTGAAATTGGTAACGTTCACTAGTCTTTTTTACCCCTATGTATTAAATACTATTTATTAAATATGAGGGTACTTTGGTATTTTCATAGGGAACAATTCATTAAAATGAGAGACAAGAAGTACAAGAAAAGTCAACCTGTACTATTCTCCAAGATTTAATGATTGATCCCCTATGAAAAGGCTAAACTACTCTTAACTTTAGTAATTTGATAATTAATATAAGAATAAGGATGTCTTGGTGAAGATTTGGCAAACATAGTGAACGTTAGAAACCAAATTCTATGACATAATGCTTGAATTGTTATTCTATAGAATAGAATGACGGAACAAGATTCTTATTGCTAACCATAAGGCACGAATGATGACTAGAATATCAATTTGTACCTTTTTGTTAATTGGTAATCCGATGCAACCCCCTAGCTAGACATTCCATTACAAAGATGCCAATACCTGGGATGATAAACCCATGGACACCTTGAGGTTTCAGTCCCCAAACCTCAAGGCGAAATCTAATGCAACCTCCTAGCTAGACATTTCATTAAAAAGACACCAATACCTGAGATGCCAAAGCCATGGATGATTTGAGGTTTCAGTCCCTATACACCTGAGCACAAATCTTCTAGGCAGAACCGTATACCATTTTTGGTATCCGGTCCCACACCTGCCAATAAAAATGTGACATGTGTCCTTCAACTTTTCTGCAATCCTGTTTGAGCCAAAAAGATGTAGACATCCAATTAACCTTCAACTTAACAATCTAAAGTCCAACTAAGCACAATTTTCAAAAAACAAATCTACTTATTTAGATTAGTGTTACCAAACGCCACCTAACCCTAGGAATTAATGCTGAACCAAATAAAGTTTTAGGAAAAAGGGTAGGACTAGTATTTTTTAAGGGACTTGTGTATTATTTTTATTGGTTTGTGTGGGATCGGATACCAAGCAAGAATGATATACGGCTCTGTCTAGAGGATTTGTGCTCCTATACAACTTTGCATGCAGATAAGAATGACACCAACCAACCACTAATGAGTGGCATAACTGCCAACCTCCAATGGTGTCTTGCTACTCTTGACACCATTGGTACAACTCATGATGGTATCACCTCGTCAGCGAACCTCTTTCAATACCTACCAAACCACAAGCTCCTAATCCTTCAATAAGAAAATGCTAGTCCACCATTTGAACCTTCGTCCATATTCCACGTTGTGCTTCGATTCTGCTACCAAAATTCAACCAAATCTTCTAAATTCCACACCAAACTTGGCCTTTACTTACCAAGACTTGCAAGCCTCCATTAGGTTGCACACCAATGTCATGGATAATTAAATTGCCAACCAGCTTCTTAGGATCAACACATGCTCAATCTTCATTCACTGAATGTCATCTTTAGAATGGAAGCCAAGATGATGGATGCCTACACATATCAAGAAGCTAATGGTCCCGTGCAAACTTTAATCAAAGCTAGGATTTCATTAGATATTTAAGGTTCAAGTGGGATCCTTGTATCACCATTTTTTGGCCAAGGAGCATCCCATCATCATCCAAGGTGGGATATTCAACAAACCGCCATCAATGCAGCCTTAGTTCATCGAGGCCATGAGCAAGATATAGAGCAAGACCCAAAGCCGATCTAAACAAAGATACAATACAAAGCAAAGATACAATGCCAATATCGATAGCAGTGAATAAAATGAGAAGGAGAGGTTGGGTGGGGCAGCAAAAAATGGAGGATGATATCAAAGTCTTGAATAACAATACAAAGGGAGAAGATTTTGAACAACAAAAGGTTTCAACAGTTGAAGGAGAAAACCAGAGAATGAAGATCTGAGTTTTGAACAAGATGCGGAAGAAAGTTTCAGCTGTCGAGTCGAAGTCATTTGATTTCTGTAGTGAGGAAGCCAGAGATGGATTTTTGGTGAAGATTGTGGAACGTGGGAGGGGCAACTTGGTGGAGCTTCAGCTGGGGGAGCACAGCTTTTGGTGGCTGTTACGGTTCGTAGGTGATTGTGTGAGACTAGCAAAGGACTCATATAGGGTGGAGCGTTGCCAATGCTCCTCCAGGGTCTTCATCTTAGAAAGGAAGAGAAATTCGAATGGGGTATTCATCTCTTTAATGGCAATCCCATTGGAAGGAGGAAGGAGAAGGTGGATCATTTTTCCTAAGGCCAGTCAGGGCTGGGGTTGGGAAGGGGTGTTGCCATCCCTGAATTGTATTAGTCCGCCACAACATCGGTTAGGAAAATCTGGGGTGAGTGCAGAGGTTAATAAACCCTCATCTGTTGTCCAGGAGGACACCTCCTCTGGTTCCTTCCCTCCTTTAGCAACAGAGGATCATATATTTCCTAAGGGATGGTGGGACAGGGCCATGGTTTGTGCCTTCCCCCAAGCGTTCGCCAGTTGGTCTAAGATGGAGGAGTTCATCCACTCCCTTCTCCCTAGCAACGATCATCCTCCGTTGATCCCATATGCTTTTGGTAAGGGTTTGTCGTGAAGAATCCTTCCACGGTGAAGGACTTGTGCGTAGCCGTTACCGGGAGGAGGTTCTCTGTTCTTACATAGGTAGTGGCCAGCTTCTAATCAATTCCCTGAGTCTTTTTTCAGGGCGTCTTTCTGTTTAGGCATTCAAGGGCTCCCTGTGCATTTATGGAATTCTAGAAATCTCTGTATAGGAGATGCTTGTGGAGGGACTTTAGCTATCGATGAGCACACTTCATCTTTATCAGATCTCCGACAAGCTTGGATTAAGATCATAGCCTCTAATAGAGAGGGCATACCCCGAACTTTGAACTTCCCAGACCGGGAGGTTCCCTCAAGATTGGCATCTTTGTGCTATCAGAGGAGGCAGTGGGTAACTCCGGCAACCTGAGATTTCTCCGACGAGGCTAGGCAGAGACTAATTCAAATTTCATCAAAGAGAGGGCTGGTGAAGGGCCCGTACCTATTGGACCAGTGGCTTCCAATGAGAGCCTGCCATTTGGGTGGAAATCCGTAGTACGAGGAGCTAGAGAGGCGAATCATGGGGAGAGGAGGATAGAGGCGGTGCCAGAGTCCCAGGAGGGCAGAAGAGCTGCAGCAGAAGACTCTGCAAAGGTGAGCATCTGGTCAGATGTCAGTCTAGGGGCAAACCCAAAGATTTTCACAGAAGTATCTAGAGGCAGGGGTGGAAGAGGTCGAAATTCAAAACAGAATCAAAAACGGAATTGGCGAAGGAGAAGACAGAGGTGGGAGAGAAAAGTCTCTTCGGGTGACCTTGGTTCGGTCAGATCTGAGAAACCCTACTCTTTTAGTCAAGAAGAGTACAGGTTGGAGTCGGTGAGGAAGGAGGTGTGCGAAGCTAGAACATTGTGCGGTGAGGCCTATTGCCGAATTATAAGTTATACGAGGGCCCATCCAAGTTGAGTATGATACCCCAGGAATTCAGTTCAGTTCTGGCCCCGTCCGAGACAGTTTGGGGCAGGGGCCCAAGGATCTACCTTTAGAAGCCCAGGTAGCTGCCCAGAGCCCAAGGCCCGATCTAGTGGGCTCAAAGACAGTAGAGGAGTTGAGGCCCCTCTCAGTTAGGGATCCAGAGAAGCTTCATCCAGTGCTGGAAGGATATGGTTCGAAGGGAGGGATTCTTCTCTCAAGGTCAAAATCGAGGGGGGATGATGTTAGCTTATCTTCGGTTGAGGTAAATCCCTTTTTCAGAGGCATTCAATCTTTGGAGGCGGGCTGTAATTTTTTGACTACTTCACCAAGAAGTCGACCCAAGGATTGCGGAGGGTGTTCTATCAAAACGCATTCCGTATCTTTTTCTTCTCCGGGCATAACTTTGGAGGGTAGATTCTAGGATGACGTTTCAGTTAGCTCTGAGATGGAGCAATACACTCCATTGGTTTTCACCGAGATGGCGTCCGAGAAGACTTTGGAGGAGCAGATTTCAGGAGGATCATAAGAAGTAAGTCGGAGCTCCAATTGGTGGCAGGCACAGTAGGGGAGAAGGGTCCAGCAAATAAAGTCATTGGCTCATCCCCGAATACAACGGTGGAGCTTGAACCAGAGGCTTTGGGAGTCGATCAGGGGATCTCCATTAATAAGGTCTCCCTGGATCAGTGTCCAATAAGGTTGAAGGAGACATTTAGGGGAGAGGAAATGCAGCGTCAGGTTGATCTCGGCATAGAGGGGGGTGTTTCTTTACCAGTTCTCCAGCCATCTCTGGGGTCAAGTATCGAGCATCAAGGGGAGACTCAAGTTGTGCTTCCTCAAATGAGGCAGGAGGAGGTTGCTGCTTGGGTGGCGACTCAAATGGAGGGTGTGGGGAAGTCTCTGGGTCTCTAAACGGAAGGGCTTGACTCTGAGGCTAGAAGCCTATTTCAAAGCATTAAAGGAGGGAATAAGGGGGGCAGGGGCAGATCCATAGTTAAACAGAGTGGAGGTCATAAAGGTGCCTCAACGATGGAAATGAGGTGTTTAGAATGCAATGTTAACTATGACCGAGTCAGGAGGAAAGGGGGCTTGCCAGTTCGAAGTCAGCTAGGGGCCTTCAAGTGTTTAGATGAATGGATTTTCAATTATATCTTAGAACATCAAAGGGTTGGGTCAGGCGGAGAAGAGGGTGGCAATTAAAAAGTTCGTCAGTTCCAAGCATCCATCGATTTTAGGCATTCAGGAAACCAAAATAGCAGTTACTCAGGAGTACCATACTCAAGACTTGTGGGGTAGTCAGGTTCTGGGGTGGATTGAGCTTCTGTCGTTGGGAGCTTCTAGGGGTATTTCACTCATGTGGGATAAAGCGAGAGAGAAAGTGTTGAGTCAGAAGTGGGGGCTTTTTCGATATCCATTTTATGTCGGTTGATCGGGGAGGATTTTTTATGGGTCTTCTCAGGGGTGTACGGTCCGGTAGGAAGGTTAGAAGATTTAGAGTTTTGGGCTGAATTGGATGATGTCAATGTGCGATGTGGCCAGCCATGGTGCTTGGGAGGGGATTTCAATAGCATCAGGTTCTCCTCGGAAAGAAAAGGGGGTAGTGCTCTTACTCCTAAGATGTGGCGGTTTGGAGCCTTCGTTTTTCGTCACAGATTGATAGATTATCCTATGAGGGGTGCTCAATTCACATGGTCTCAAGCGGGTAATAACGGCATAGCGAGTCGCATTGACCGTTTTCTCATCGATCAAGAGTGGGAGGCTCACTTCCCAAACGTAATTCAGTCTTCTCTTCCTAGACCCATATCAAATAATGTGCCTATCCTGTTAGAGACGGGGAGCTTTTTGGGGGGGCTAGTCCTTTTCCTTTAAGAACATGTAACTGGAGGATGAGCGATTTCGGGACATAGTAGCCGAGGTGTGGAGCCAAATTAGCGGGTGGGGGTCTGCTAGTACTCGTTTTGGGATTAAACTTAAAATCTTGAAAGCTCGCTTAAAAGTTTGGAAGAAGGAGGTTTTCAGAAACATACAAGTGCGGCTCACCGGGTTACTAAGAGAGATAGAAGTCTTGGATGGTTTGGCTGAGATGCAAGATCTTTCTCCTTCAGAGACTAGAGAGAGAGAAGAAAAGAAGATGGAGTATATCTCTACCCTAAAGCTTGAAGAAATCAATTGGAAGCAAAAAGCAAGGACTCGTTGGCTTAAAGAGGGAGATGGAAATACTAAATACTTCCATAGAATGGCAAATTTTAATCGAAAAAAGAACTTTACATCCAAGTTGAGGGTGGATGAGAGGTGGGTAGAGGAGAAGAGAGAGAGAGATGGTGGTGCCCTAAGCTAGAAGGGCTCAATTTTGTTGGTCTCTCTCCGGATCAGAGATTGGTCCTTGAGATTCGTTTTGAGGAAGGGGAGGTGCTTGAGGCAATTCGAGGTTTGGCAAGCAATAAAGCCCCGGGCCAGACGAGTTCACCATTGAGTTCTTCAAGGGTTGTTGAAAGATTGTGGGGTGAGATTTCATGGAAGTGATGAAGGAGTTCTTTGATACAGGGCGGTTTGACAGAGTAATGAATAGCACATTCCTTGCTTTGATTCCAAAAAAGGAGGGTGCGACAGAGCTTAAAGACTTTAGCCCATTAGTCTTGTAAGTAGCACGTATAAAATCCTCTCTAAGGTGTTGGCATCTCTCGTCTCAAGACAATAATGGCTTCTCTCATCTCCTCTCAGCAAAGTGCGTTTGTTGGTGGGCGCCAAATTTTAGATGGGATTCTCGTTGCAAACGAGTGTATAGATTCCAGGGTGCGTGCAAATGATCCAGGAATTCTTTGTAAGGTTGATATGGAGAAGGCCTATGACCACGTCAACTAGGATTTCGTTAATTACATTCTAGGCAGAATGAGATTTGGGTAGAAGTGAAGACTATGGATGTGAACTTGTATTTCGTCAGTTTATTTCTCTATTTTGATCAACGGCAGTTCTGTGGGGTATTTCCCTAGCTCTCGGGGATTGAAGCAAAGGGATTCTCTCTCTCCTTTCCTTTTTGTAATTGTTTCAGAAGCTTTGAGTAGAATGTTGACAAAGCCGATGGAACTTTTTTTTGAAGGAATTCGGATTTGCCAGAATGGTTTAAGGATTTCTCATCTCCAGTTTGCGGATGATACTCAAATATTTTGTCGGGCTTCGCGAAGGGATCTTCTTAATATCAAATGTCCCCTTAGATGTTTTGAAGTGGTGTCAGGCTTACGAGTTAATCTAGCCAAATCAGAGATCCTGAGGATGGGGGAGGTTCTCATCCTCGGTCACCTTGCCATTTGCCTAGGTTGTGGAGTGGGGTCTCTCCCTTCAGTGTATCTAGGATTGCCTTTGGGAGCGAAATATAAGGTGAAATCTGTTTGGAATCCCATGTTAGATCGCATTGCACGAACATTGTCAGGGTGGAGGGCATCCTACTTATCGAAATGGGGGAAATTGACTTTGATCCGAAGCATGTTGCAAAGCCTCCCAACTTTCTTTATGTCATCTCTTACCATTCAGAGGGAATTTTTATGGAATGATAAAGAGGATCGAACTAAGTATCATTTAGTCGCGTGGTCCTAGTTGTGCCAGCCCAAGGAAGTTGGTGGTTTGAATATCAAGCCGCTCATTCAAAAGAACAAAGCATTGCTAGGTAAGTGGGTGTGGAGATTTGGAGAGGATAGGGATAGTTTGTGAACGGCAGTGATAGTAGCCAAGTATAGGGAGACTTCTTGCTAGATCCCTAGGGAGGTTAAGGGATCTCACGGTTTGGGGTGTTGGAAGGGTATTATGGCTAATGCTAGTTTGGTAGTATCTTTCTTTAGTTTTCGGGCGGGGAGAGGGTCGGAGATCAGGTTTTGGAATGATATTTGGTTAGGATCCACTCGTCTCATGGATGACTTTGGAAATATTTTTGTTCTTTCTACCGACAGGGATGTTCTTATGGAGGACTCTTACGAGAGAAGTACAAAAGGAGTCATTTGTGTCTGAGGATGTGGTGGGATCTAAATGATTGGAAAATCAGTGATTTATCTCGTCTTTTGGTGAGTCTTACCTTGTCAGCCCTGTGCCCAGAGGCAAGGGATTGTAGGATGCGGTCTAGGAATAGCCATGGGCGGTTCTCTATTAGACTTTTGTTTCAGTCTTTGCTTATTTCCCCGGGGGGTTCGTATCCTCATAGAGTGGTGTGGAACCCCGGCATACCCTCCAAGGTTTTCTTTTTCCTTTGGAAAGTATCATTGGACAAAATCCTAACTAGGAATCATCTGCAGCATAGAGGATGGAGAATGGCGAATAGATGTTACATGCGTCTCCAAGCGGAAGAGACAGTGGATCATCTTCTTTTGCATTGCCCAGTAGTGTCGAAGATGTGGAGTTTCTATTTATCTCGTATGGAAGTGACTTGGGTTTTTCACTTTTCTTTTCGTAATCTCCTTTCCTGTTGGTTACAGGAAAAAGGAGTGGGAATTTGGGAGGAGAATTAGGGAGCTCTTCTTGGGGCTATTTCTTGGTCTCTTTGAAAAGAGAGAAATTGTAGAGTTTTTGAAGATGTTTCGTCTGCAGTGCCCCGCATTTGTGCCCAAATTAGATTGGTAGTTTGGGAGTAGGTAGGTTTATATTGTACAAGGGAGGAAATCCCAGACATTTTATATTAGTTATCACAATGCTTGGGGGGGCAGTTTTAGGTAGCGTTGATGGCCGGGGTCGTGTTTACTTGCTTGTAAACCAGACGGTCTTTTGTCTTTTCCTTGTATTCTTCTTCTTTCTTCTTAATTAGATGAGTTATTAATCAAAAAAATAAAGACAAAGCATGACAACCGTCACTTACAAAAAGAGGAGGGAAGGGAACACATAGATCAAATGATGGTTTTATCGAGGTAAAGAACCTCATTTCTCAGCAAAGAATCGCACGAAAGCATTTCCAAGAATTTGAACTCAAAATCAGCTATGAAATGACCAAAAACACCATCCAAATTTCACATAATAGTGTAGATTACACAACGATGGTGGTTGCAACCAAGATCTGTTGATGAAAGTGGGTCAAGTCAGCAAATAACAGCAACACAAGCAATAGTAGACGAGATAGAAGTAATAGATCATTTCCATGATCATTAAAAGATTGTTGTATTCAAGATCATATCCCCAAATTTTAGATGATATGTGTGAACATGGGATTTAGTACCATTACAAAATGGAAAAATCCTAATAAGGAATAATGAAAAATCACTAAATTGGAGTCACCACCTATCCTAATTTTAGGAGAAAATAGGAACTGTAATCTACCAATGGAGGCAAGTGTTCAAATTAGAAATTGGGATAAGAGATTCAGTTGAGCTAAGAAAATGTGTTAGCTACCCTTAGAAACCTGATAAAGACAATTATTTACTCCCTAAAATCACTTTAGACTAATTTGGAAACAAAGTTACAATTTCTATTTAAGAGACATGCTATTTAAGAAAGGTGCTTAAAATGAAAACATATTAAAGAAAAGACAAAATGAACATGGAAATATGCTAATAGGTAATATCTATGCATTCATTTACCTAAATGGAAACATGCCAACTCTGATGATGAATTAAAAAAACCAATACGAAACTATATAAAGTAGCAATAAATAGAAAATAAAAACAAATATAAAAATGAAACTAACCTAAAATTTCTACCTAGGGTAGCTAGACAATCCTGAGTATTCACCAAAGTGGAATCAAGTCACACGTAGTTCTAAAGAAATTTTAAATAAGATTATTTTTTCAGATTTTTTTTTTTTTTTTTTGGAATTTTATGGATAGCCCGAAGCAATTTAACCGCATGCCGTTATGGAGCATGGTTATACAGTCCCTACTTGAAGATAATAATTACAACCATAAGAATAACATGATATAAAGTAAGTGGGTGAATCATATTGCAACCACAATAGGCACACATAAAAACGAACCATCTTTAACTGTGGTTAATATTTTTAGCCTTAGTTTTTCTAAAAACTAATGTTAAAAATATGAACCTTAAGGATTAGGGAATCTTAACTACAGTTAAAAGGGCACGTGTCACCATTTCGCAGGGGCACGGCACCACGGGGGAGCGGGTTATTTTCCAAATGGAAATTAACAAACTCAATCATTCGATCTGATATTCAAATGCGAAGTAGATCCAAATTCTACAAGTAAGTAGCGAAACAGATCATCGAATCAATACTGGAATCCGAAAACTATCTTTATGCAACAAAATCCAAAATCTTTAAATATAAACATAAGCTAAGGATCAAACAACGCATCCACATACCATAAAAAAAAACCTAAATTTCACCACTAATAAACAGATGAAAAACACAAGTAATCGAATGGATGATGGAAGAACAGCTAAAGCCCTTTAGTAGTTTTCAGAAACCCTATCATCAAACCCAAGCAGTCATATAGATATAGGCATTGTATTGAAGAAAAAGATGTACAACCCCATGCCCCAAAACCCCAATCTCAGAAACCCCCTCTATTTTAAACCCTCAAATCAAGCCAAACAAAGTTCGGCTGATGAAGAACATACCTGTGCTTTGGCCGGAGTCATCGAGCGAAGAGGATTTTCGGGAATCGTCGAGATTTTTTACCGTTGAGAACTGGGAGAAAATGAGATTAAAATAGGTTATTGTTACGAGCACCTACGTCTAGGCCTTGGCTTGTCTCTGGCGAAGCCAGAAAGGCTTATCTCGGGGTTCCATAGAATAGGTGACAAGTGAGGAGAAGTCATTTCATCTTCTCCCATTTTTTTTTGACTTCTCCCCATTTGATATCTCTCCCTCTTATTCTCACTCACTTATCGCCACATGTCTTTTTATGGGTGGAGAAGTCAAAATCATGGGGCCCACCATTTTTGACTTCCCCACCACTTGTCACCTATTCTATGGAACCCCGAGATAAGCCTTTCTGGCTTCGCCAGAGACAAGCCAGGGCCCTATATAGGCATGTCAGAAGTGGTAACCACGTGGGGCCTCGGATTGTCTCTGGCGAAGCCAGAAAGGGCTCTCGGGTTCCATACATTGTGCGGCAGCTGGCAGCAAAATGGGGAGAAGTCATTTATTTTCTCCCCATGATTTTTGACTTCTCCCCTTTTGATATCTCTTTCCCTTATTCTCACACTTATCGCCACATGTCCATTTGTGTGTGGAGAAGTCAAAATCATGGGCCCCATGATTTTGACTTCTCCACCACATGTCACCTATTCTATGGAACCCCGAGATAAGCCCTTTCTGGCTTGGCCAGAGGCAAGCCAAGGCCCCCACGTGGAGGATTTGGTCCAGAGTCAGAATAGTGGGGAGCCGGCGAAAATCGTGGCCGTACGTCCAGGTGATGAAAGGGCCAATTTGGGTTTCGCCAGGTGAGGAAGTTACACTGCGCACAATGATGTCGATATGCTCGGTCCCCACTCGTTCGTAAGATTCCAAAAGGTAAGAGAATGTCATAGCAAATTCCAAAAGTTACCGGCCCATGCTTAAATCAGTCTCTATAACTCTAGGGGCCCATGAATCCATGGAGCAGCCGAGTCACAGGGATCCGAAAGCTGATATGTTCGGATGGGGTCGTCTCATCACAACTCGGGAAAAGGCCCAAAACCAAATGATTCTGAGCCGACTATAAAAGCCACTCTAAGCTCAGTCCATTCGGTTATAGCCCTGCTTTATATGCCAACTATGGGGCCGACTTCTCAGGGCCTCGTCATTAACCCAAGGCCCTAAGCCCAGACCCTTATGATACAGCCCTTTCTTATCGACCATCTATGGGGACTAATTCTCAGGGCCTCATCATTAACCTATTCCTTTGGACCGACCCTGACCCTTTGTTAGAAGCTATAGATTTTGTTCCAGCTACTCAGGTCTCTAGCCCAGTAGTAATGTCTTCGTTGGAAGCCGAGGATCTCCCTCTAACCAGGGTGCCTGCCATGGAGCATCCAATGATCATGTTAACCTGGAACTGTCAGGGGTTAGGCCAACCTGGGACAGTTCGTATTATGAAGGAGGTGATCCTTCGGTTTAGACCAGATATAGTATTCTTAATGGAGACGAAAAACAAGAATAAAAAAGTAAGAGAGGTGGTTCAGTCCTTGAATATGGGAGACATGTTTATTGTAGACCTTGTACGGCTTTCGAGGGATTTGGCACTATGTTGGAATGAAGAGGTTACAGTTGTTATTGAAAGTATGCCTCTTTTTAATTTTAGAAAAACAATTCTTGGGGGGCATACATCGAATCCCAAGATCTGACTAAGATTCTAATTGATTTTATTCAATGAAAGTTAGAATAACATTCACCTTCGCGACTTTGAAATTGTTAAGTCAAATCCACGTTAGAATAGTACTCGCAAAACTTCAGAAGTATCAAGTCTCCTGTCGATTCATACGAACCTTCTTTTTCCTTTAAAGCTTTCTCTAATAGAAACTAATGGCCCTTCCAAATTCCATACTCTTTTATCTTTTCTTCTTTTTTTTGATCCAAGAACCTTTCTTGATCAAACAAGATCCAATCTTGATCTTCAAATAACTTGTTCTCGATCATCAAGATCAAAAACCAAACAAAAGGAAGAAGGGGAAGGGTGACCGTACACCCTCAAAGGGGGAGAGGGCTAGGTGTGAACTTGAGGAGAGGGAGAGAAGAAAAAATTTCTGGAGAATTATATATCTTAAAGGGCTGGGAATCCAATCCTTTATATAAGTTTCCTCTTGGTTGCTTGAATTGTAATCCAATTATAATTCATGAACCTTATCCTAATCCAATTAAGATTCCTCAATAGTTTCCTTTATTGATTATTCTCCTAATCCAATTAGGATTAATCTTAAAAGAAACCAACCTTATCCATCAGTAACTAATCTTATCTTTATCTAATAAGGAATCTTGAATTAGTAACTAACTAATGGAATCCTTAACAATTAGGGAATCTTTAATTAGTAACTAACTAACTAACTAACTAACCAACCTTATCTAATAAGGATATTAGTTATTATAAACTAATTAAAATAATAACAATTATTATTCCTCCTTGAAGTGGGCGTCCCACCCTAGGTGGGTCCAACTCCACACGCCCAAAGGGTTTCCAAAACCCTCTTGGTCACTTGAATTATTCTTTTATAATAATTCTCAATGGGTCCTACCCATTTGGTTTTTCACATCTAATGTGATTTCACCTTTTAGAGCTTCACTATACCATATAGTGATTACTTAGAGAAATTAATTAATTTAATTATAAATTAAATTAAATACTTTAAGAAGGTCCTTGTGTGTGGGATCTAAAGGGATCTCCTATTTCCGGTTGTGGGACCAAGTACTCAACCTTTTGGTTAAAGTATTGTTACTAGGAAACACATTTCCTAAAACTCCATTAGGATCATAGAATGTTATCTAAGTCCCTGAACTTTCACCAATCACAATTAATGTCCATTAAAACAATGTGATTAACCTCCAGAAATTAGAGAATTGCTTGTAAGTACCATCTCACAATATATTTACAAATAAATCCTTCCACATTCCGATATCACTTGTAAGCTTCCGGGATTGGAACAATTCCACTGTTTTAGTCCCTAGCTTATAAATAGAATTCTTTCTCATGATTATTTTTCATTGAACTGAACCTCCAAAACACTTTTGAAGAAACATTAGAAAAGAACTGACATATATATATTTATATATACATTTCCATATTGAAAATATCAACTTCGATAAAGACCATTTTACCGAAAAACACCAGTACTAGATTTAACAGTTTAGTTCAACAAGTATCACCTTGATATCATTATCTCCAATTAAGGAGTTATGAATTCCTTATTGAGTGTTTACACACTTCTCCAAACATAGTGTACATGACCCAACGTACCCGGAGTTAGTCCTGTGTATTGGACATTGCCGATTGGCACATCAAAGCCATATAGACAGATGTTTGAGAAGATGTTAACCTCTTAGGTCTAAGGACAATTTGTCAAATGGATAACCCTAATACAATCTGACAGTGTATTCCATAGGGCATCCACTAGTGACCCCGTTCAGTATTATGTACTTGCTACATATACTCACATGTTAGTCAAGAGTGACCACTCTCTGTGAATGAGATTCATCACACTATCTCATAGAACTACACATGTGCAAGCCATGATGAAGTACGGCGCACAACCAGTACTCTAGAGGCTTCGAACAATATTAGGTTTACAAGGAACCGGAAAATCATATCTCCTCGCAACCTTTGCATGATTTTCCTACAATGTTACCTATAGAACTTTATGTCTCCATCATATGAGACAATAATTAATATAAATACTCTTTATATTTGGTTGTGTGAATATGATGTTTGTCTAATCAACATAGAAAAGTCTCTTATTGGTTTTCAAGGGCATATATGTCGAACAATCTCCTACTTGCACTCTAAGCCAATTAGATGTAATACCCATCTTCTCAGTGATGTTTCTCAAATACCAATTGAGACATAACTTAATATATATGGGTCTGTCATGTCTGCTTTACCACAACTATTGTAGTGATGCAATAACACTTGAAACTCTTGTAAATTTATTATCAATAACCATAGTCTTAAAAGACTAAACAAAAATTATACTGTCCAACAATCATTTTCTGAAGTTAACTTGCTTGTGCTTTACCATTATGCAATGCTCCGGACTAATCTGATCAATATCTTATCACATCAACATGTGATGAATATCCGGTCTAGTACAAGTATACTTTCTCATGATATCATATATCTAAGAGAAACAGATTCCCTCCCATAAAGGTAGAAACTCTTTTCTTGGAATCTTACTTGCACAAAAACATGATTATTATTGGGAGAATAACAATACCATTTTTCTTTTGTCTCTAAACCATTTAGGACTAAGAAAACATGTTGTCAAAGTTATTATCATTCATTGCATAATTGCTAGATCAAATCTAAGAGAAGAATAATATTCGTACTTCATTCACAATGAAAAGAATATTATCTCTGCATAGAGCCAGGAAAGTAATTATGCTCCCACTAACCAATTTGTACACAAAGGATACTTTCATTCTTAGATGAAAATCAAACAGTTTGATTACTTCATCAGAATAAAAGTTAGTCCAACTATAGATTCTGAGACCTGTGGATTCTAGTGTACTATTCAGGTATAGTGAGAGTAGAGAGTTGATCTTTATCAATTCTCATAATTATCGGTCTATTGGGCTTCCGCTTCTAAAACAATTCTAGATTCAGTGTCTCTACTAGGAAACTTATATTCCTGTTTACAAATATCTTTTGTTATCCAGGAATAGAGACTAAATGTCTCTAATGCGAATCCCAAGCTCATCTTCTATCAAATCATATCCAATAAAATTCGATTTAACAACACCATCATGCTATGGTTTGTTCTGGGAATTATCTGAGACAAGATGTAATGAGAGTAAATTATTAAATTTCTATTAAGAGGTACTCTTCTCAATCATAGAAGACTTACCTAGCTATTTCTTTATTTCAGTGCGGAATTCCTTGAACTTTTCAAAGAATGTGAAATAAAGTTAGCTACCTCTTAATGGAAGATTCATATGGTTACGATCATCAAACTTTTGTCCCATTCCTAAGTAGAAGTTTTATCTACTCAGATTTCTCCTTCTCCTTAACAAACATGCAACTATTGTACTTATGCAAGATCATACCAAGCATTAGGAGCTGGAGGTTCCAACAATTAAGTTGGACTTGATGAGTATACAATCTGGACAATCCTTCCAAAGGTTTGTCCTGTATCCAATAATCAATTGCTTCACCATGAAGCACAATCCTTATACTTTTCTTTCTTCTCAGAAGAGCCTTTATCCATACTACTAGAATACCTTTCCAAGAGAAAATCTTGGATCATAGGTTCTTAGCCATATGCAACATGTGGGATTTCAGATAATCTGATTTCCTACTTGTTCAATATAACCATATTAAAGGACTCCGGCAGTTTGTCGAGGATCATATCCTCTAATCCCATAAATTTATCTCAATTTATCTCAGCACCAAGAATTGAGATTTATGAATCCAATGATCTCTATCATATTCTTTGTGACTGGGTTTCCGTAGTCAACTTAGTGTCCACTTGTCCTTTTATATAGTAAGCTGTCTAGCAGCCCTATTGTATTCTGTAAACATCTCATATGAGATTTAACATTAATAGTAATAACTTGGGCAATTCTTTAGATGGTAAGCACAAACTTGAGAGTCTTTTTCCATTCAAAACACTTTGAATTGGTCAAGAGATTCTCATTAAAGTCTTGGTAAGGTAGTTATAGAATGACATGACAATAAAACATACATCATAATATTTCACACATAATTATATCATTAGATCAGGGCTTTCGATCTTTGATGATATTTCTCATCATTCAGTCAAATTTCATAGACCCCTCAATCTATAAAATTAGGAAATATGTTACTTCATATATCTGATGAGCATTGGGTGCCTTATAATACACATACAATCTTCCATGCTAGGATAGTACCACACATGCACTACAATGTGGATAGTAACTATCCATCACTGAGCATCTCATGCATAACTCCTTATGTAAATCAGTGATTCCCAATTTTCTTGTGACCTCCAAGGATAACATGACTGTCACCTGTCAGCCATCATGGTTCTTGGTTAAGTGAAACCCATTATTCTTGGTCGTCATATGATCAAGTAGGAATATGCCACCATGCTAGTTGACACTCCCTATCAGGCCATACACATTCCTATCTACTATAGAAATAAAACACTAGGAGTTTAATTTAGACTGAATTATGTCCGATTCCTGTCAGAGATCAGGCTAATTAATTCCTAGTCTTATTGATAATGGAAGGTCATAGGGCAACATTATCCCGTAGGATAGATTAGTCCATTTAATTCACTTAATATTTTTCTTGAGGGAAACAGAATATTATGAACAAATTATACATCTAATGCATATATCAAAAGTATTCACAATATTTATCATTGCATCACATGCATAAAATAATATACAAATATCATCACATGATAATAAATCAAATTTCGTTTTAATTAGATCAAACTAATTCCAATGAACTCCCACTAGCCCTAGAAATCTTAATGGATCTAATCCAATGGTACAAAGGTTATTTTTTAACATCAGTGGGCTTTAGATGGTTCATTCATCCATATGATGGACCATTGGTCATACCAAGCACCATGGGCCCAGAATAACAATTATAAAGTGTCCATGTGCATCACTAAAGCTCATAAGTCAAAATTGACTATATTACCCTTTAATTCTCTACGAATTATTTTTAGTACATTAGGGTTCACCAACCCTAAGTTTAAAAAGAAATTATGAGAGTCTTTAAACAACTCTTTAAGACCTCTACTAGAGTCTATAAGTGTTACTCAAGCACTTCCCATAATCGTGAATATTGTTAGCTTACATCTATGCCAATTAAGACATAATTATCTCATAATCATGCAAGTAACATATTCCACGTAAAAATTTCAACATGGACTACATGCATCACGTCCAAAAGGGCTATAATAATGTGTTTTATTTAAACACAAACTTTTTATGTTTCAACAAAACACATATTGTGGGGTTTGATCCAATTATCCAAATTTACATAAAAACGATTATCACATTATCACAAAGGTTATGGACTTTTCTAAGCAACTAAAAGCTATAATAAATCATCACATGAAATACATAACATAGCCACACAATGGGTCTACATGATCATGCTATCTTAGAAATCCTACAACTACTCTTGTAGAACGTTGTCTAAGATTTATTCTCCATGCGATCACCATCATCTTCGATCTTCAATTTGAATTCTCCATAGAAAAATCAGCAACTTCTAATACTAAGATTACATCATATTCAAAATAAGAAACCTTGAGAAACCACCCAAAATAGGGTGCTCAAGGGGAGTACAACTCATAAGAAGAAAGAGAAGAGAATAGAGAGAGAAGAAGAAGACATGGTCATGGAACCCATCCATCATTCAACAAGAATATATATTAACAATTCATCAACTATGAATAATAACATGACATGACAAATTACTTAGAAAGTCCATAACCTCAACAAGGGTTTTGTTAACCTTAGGAAAACTCTTTTCCATATGGTTAAAGTCTCTATTAACATTTAATAGAAAAACCCTAGAGCAAAGAAAGCAATCATGTCTAGAATGAATTCTTAGGGTTTTTAGATCATCATTAAAAGAAAACAATTTTCCTTTAATGCTTGAAAATCATTAAGAGAAACAATTTCTTTAAAATTTAATCTAACCCTAAAATTCATCCTCACATTCCTCAATTGATAAACAAATAGAAAACACCATATTAAATTAGGCTAGGCTAGGGATCTAATCTCTTCTATATTATTTTGATCTAATAACTATTAAAAGACCAAAATAAAAATCAGCAAATTGTTAATTTTTTTAATATCACTTTATATTGATTCAAAATCAATAATAGGTGAATTCAAAATTTTCCATAAGTGTCAACTGCTTTAGGGATTATTTGATTTAACAATTAAATAAAATAATACCCTAAATAATAGTATTAAATGTCCATAAAATAATAAATCTCTATCAATTAAAATTCACTTGAGATAAAACCCTGTATCTCAACCAATGACATTTTTGTAATTATTTGATTAACTATTTATCAAATAAAAACTTATAAATACTATGTAGGCAGTCATTCTGAGCACATGTAATTGATCCAAATCAACTACAATAATTATGGTATTATTCCCATAAACTTTTTAGGGAACCATAAATGATATCATAATTAACATTTAATTAAATGATAGCCCGTGGACTCGAAGCAGATAATTAAACAATTTAATTAAATCTCAGCCCGTGCTCTCGAATCAAATAATTAAACTATTTAATTAATTGATAGCCCATTAAACGATTTAATAGCATCTCATGCTCTCAAATCAAATAATAGAATTTAGGAAAAATTTGAAAGCCTCTTGAAAAATTAATTTAGGAAACTCATTTTCTCGCTTTAGATTTTCGACTCAAGTTTTGACCGTCAAAACGATTGATTCTGAAAAAACTTTCTTCATGAAAGTTGTAGATATTTTTGACGGCTTCGAAACGATGTACTGAAAGACCTAAATCAGACTTACGGTCACAAAGTTATGGCCAAAATACCGAAACTGTATCGATTCTTCTAATCAAATAAAAATCCGAAAATCCATGAATCAATTTTAATCGAAATAAGCTTTAATCTCCAAGAATACTTAAGGAAGGGTGTCTAACACCATGAGATTTATTAATTAACATTTAATAAATAAAATCCCATCTATATATGCTAGCCAAAATATCAATGTGTATCTAAGTGGTATATATCAAAGGGAAAACTTGCTCCGGGCTCTCTAAAATAAATTAAAAAATTTAATTTAATATACTAAAAGGATCTCTAAATCCTTAAAGGGCTTTAACCAAATTTATATCTCTATATACCTATCCCTAATAGAATTAAGAGAGGTTTTGAAATCATCCAAAACTGAAATTAGTATCATACTAATTTCTAAGGGCTTGATTACTCCCTCAATAACTAGAGGGGGATCCCTTAAGCCTAATAATGATTATCCAATAATCAAGAATCTAGAAGATTGATTCATTAGGGCTACCAAAATTCATAGGGGAGGCAATCTTGATATAAATCTTGATTAAACTCAAAAATCAAAGAGAAGCATAGCCAAGGCTCTGATACCACTGAAAGTATGACTCTTTTTAATTTTAGAAAAACAGTTCTTGGGGGGCATACATCGAATCCCAACATCTGACTAAGATTCTAATTGATTTTATTCAATGAAGGTTAGAATAACATTCACCTTTGCGACTTTGAAAATGTTAAGTCAAATCCACGTTAGAATAGTACTCGCAAAACTTCACAAGTGTCAAGTCTCCTGTCGATTCACACGAACCTTCTTTTTCCTTTAAAGCTTTCTCTAATGGAAGCAAATGACCCTTCTAAATTCCATGCTCTTTTATCTTTTCTTCTTTTCTTTGATTCAAGAACCTTTCTTGATCAAACAAGATCCAATCTTGATCTTCAAAGAACTTGTTCTTGATCATCAAGATCAAAAACCAAACAAAAGGAAGAAGGGGAAGGGTGACCGTACACCCTCAGAGAGGGAGAGGGCTGGGCATGAACTTGAAGAGAGGGAGAGAAGAAATTTTTTTGGAGAATTATATATCTTAAAGGGCTAGGCATCCAATCCTTTATACAAGTTCCCTCTTGGTTGCTTGAATTGTAATCCAATTATAATTCATTAACCTTATCCTAATCCAATTAAGATTCCTCAATAGTTTCCTTTATTGATTATTCTCCTAATCCAATTAGGATTAATCTTAAAAGAAACTAACCTTATCCATTAGTAACTAATCTTATCCTTATGTAATAAGGAATCTTGAATTAGTAACTAACTAATGGAATCCCTAACAATTAGGGAATCTTTAATTAGTAACTAACTAACTAACTAACTAACTAACCTTATCTAATAAGGATATTAGTTAATAGAAACTAATTAAAATAATAACAATTATTATTCCTCCTTGAAGTGGGCGTCCCACCCTAGGTGGGTCCCACTCCACACGCCCAAAGGGTTTCCAAAACCCTCTTGTCACTTGAATTATTCTTTTATAATAATTCCCAATGGGTCCTACCCATTTGGTTTTTCACATCTAATGTGATTCCACCTTTTAGAGCTTCACTATACCATATAGTGATTACTTAGAGAAATTAATTAATTAAATTAAATACTTTAAGAAGGTCCTTGTGTGTGGGATCTAAAGGGATCTCCTATTTCCGGTTGTGGGACCAAGTACTCAACCTTTTGGTTAAAGTATTGTTACTAGGAAACACCTTTCCTAAAACTCCATTAGGATCATAGAATGTTATCTAAGTTCCTGGACTTCCACCAATCACAATTAATGTCCATTAACACAATGTGATTAACCTCCAGAAATTAGAGAATTGCTTGTAAGTCCCATCTCACAATATATTTACAAATAAATCCTTCCACATTCTGATATCACTTGTAAGCTTCCGGGATTGGAACAATTCCACTGTCTTAGTCCCTAGCTTATGAATAGAACTCCTTCTTATGATTACTTTTCATTGAACTGAACCTCTAAAACACTTTTGAAGAAACATTAGAAAAGAACTGACATATATATATTTATATATACATTTCCATATTGAAAATATCAAATTCGATAAAGACCATTTTACCGAAAAACACCAGTACTGGATTTAACAGTTCAGTTCAACAAGTATCACCTTGATATCATTATCTCCAATTAAGGAGTTGTGGATTCTTTATTGAGTGTTTACACACTTCTCCAAACATAGTGTACATGACTTAACGTACCCGGAGTTAGTCCTGTGTATTGGACATTGCCGATTGGCTCATCAAAGCCATATAGACAGATGTCTGAGAAGATGTTAACCTCTCAGGTCTAAGGATAATTTGTCAAATGGATAACCCTAATATAATCTGACAGTGTATTCCATAGGGTATCCACTAGTGACCCTGTTCAGTATTATGTACTTGCTACATATACTCACATGTTAGTCAAGAGTCACCACTCTCTATGAATTCATCACACTATCTCATAGAACTACACATGTGCAAGCCATGATGAAGTACGGCGCCCAACCAGTACTCTAGAGGCTTCGAACAATATTAGGTTTACAAGGAACCGGAAAATCATATCTCCTCGCAACCTTTGCGTGATTTTCCTACAATGTTACCTATAGAACTTTATGTCTACATCATATGAGACAATAATTAATATAAATACCCTTTATAGTTGGTTGTGTGAATATGATGCTTGTCTAATCAACATAGAAAAGTCTCTTATTGGCTTTCGAGGGCATATATGTCCAACAGTTACTAACAATTCTGATCAGAATGGGATTAATACCAGTGCATGGAGTGAGCAGGGGTCAAACAATTATGATATTGCCTTTGTCTGGGCCTACTAATGACCAGGCTAGGCATGGCCTGTGGGAGGAATTTGCTAAGCGAGACAGTAACCAAACTCAACAGTGGGCCTGCATTGGGGATTTTAATAATATTCTGGAGCCGAGAGAGAAGAAGGGGGGGGGGGGAATGTGGTTAACTTGCGGTAGATATCTTCTTTCCAAAATATGGTTTCGGTTGCAAATCTTATGGACTTGGGGGTTCAAGGTCTGGCCTTTACTTGGTCGAATAGGAGAAGGGAACCTAATAACATTACGGCAAGATTGGATAGGGTGTTGGCTAACCCCTCTTGGCAGTTGAAGTACCCATTAGTGATGGTAAGAGTGCTACCTGCTATTGGCTCGGATCATAGCTCTATAGTTTTAGAATCGGATTTTAAGTCGTACAGATTCGAAAAAATATTATGATATGAGGAAATGTAGGATAAGCAAGGATGTAAAAGGGTGATCAATAGGGCTTGGAATAGAGATTGTACCGGTCCTCCAATGGTTCAGTTAACTAGCAAATTATCTTTCTGTCATGAAGCATTGTCTGTTTAGAATAAGCAAACCTTTGGTAACTTGTATGATCATAAGAAATCTTTGATTAGTAAGTTGGTCAACCTCCAAGAATCAATGCCGAGTAATGCTAATCACTTACTGCAATAACAATTAACTTTGGATCTTGATAATACGTATGCTCAAGAAGAGGCTCATTGGCACCAAAAATCTAGAGCGGATTGGCTTAAATTAGGGGACTGTAATACGAAGTTCTTCCATACTTCAGTTATTCATCGTCGACAAAGGAATCATATTCTTGCTCTCAAGAACGAGTTGGGAGAATGGGTCTTGGCAGAAGGGGAAATTGCAAGGGTGGTAACTGATCATTTTTCTAGTCTTTTTACTTCTTCCTCCAAAGAAGGCGGTGTTGTGGTGATTGCAGAGGTTATTGCTATAGTGAATAAAAGAGTGACGATTGGAATGAATGAAGCTTTGTGTTGAGAAGTTATCTTGGAAGAGATCAGGGAGGCAGTTTTTGATCTGGGACTTTCGAAGGCCCCAGGCCTAGACGGTATAACGGCCAACTTTTATCAGCTTCATTGGGACATCGTTGGACAGGACTTCAGTAGAGCCATTCTCAGCTTCTTTGAATCAGGTTGCCTCTTCAAAGGTATAAATTTTCTCATATTATTCTAACTCCTAAGGTGTCCAACCCGGAAGAGACTCATCATTATAGGCCCATTAGCTTGTGTAACACTAGCTACAAAGTAATATCCAAAATCTTGGCTCGCCGTCTTAGGGAATATTTGGAGGAGATAATAGATCTCGCTCAATCGGCTTTTATCCAGGGTAGGCAAATTTCGGGCAATATTCTTATAGTACACGAAATTGCACATTTTCTAAAGAAAAAAGATAAAGGTCCCCATAGGAGGATGGCGGTTAAACTGGATATGAACCATGCTTATGACCAAGTGGAGTGGTCATTCCTGGAAACTATGATGGAAAAAATAGGTTTTTCTAGTGTTTGGATTCAATGGATCCATCAGTGTATCTCGACAGTTGAATATGCGGTTCTTATTAACGGGGAAACTAAGGGGAATATTATCCCTCAGAGGGGATTACGTCAAGGTGATCCTTTATCCCCTTTTTTGTTTCTCATTTGTGCGGAAGCCTTATCTTGTCTATTACATCAAGCTGAAAATCAGAAGCGGTTGAGTGAAATTCAGGTGGCAAGAGGGGCTCCAAGTATCTACCACCTATTCTTTGTCGACGATTGTATGATATTCCTCCAAGTGAGCATGGAGGAGGCCAAATATCTTACCCAGATCTTGCATCAATATGAAGTAGTGTCGGGTTAGAAGGTAAATCATAAAAAATCTAGGTTGTTATTTAGCACTAACACCCCTCGTCACTTTCGCAGAATTTTAGCGGGTGTTTTTAATATTCAAAACTACTTGGCGCCTCACAAGTATCTGGGTCTCCCTTTAGATTTCAATGGATCTAAGTTGAGGATCTTTGAACAACTCAAACATCGAGTACTTAACCGGCTTCAAGGGTGGAAGGGAAAATTGCTTTCCTAAGCGGGGAGGGGTATTCTTATTCAAACTATTGCCCAAGCGATTCCGATGTACGCTATGAATTGTTTCAAGCTCCCTCAAAATCTTCTCCAATATCTTAACTTGCCTACGGGTCGGTTTTGGTGGAATACGGAGCAACAAAGAAAAATTCATTGGGTTAAATGGAGCAAGCTCTGTAATTCGAAGGCAAAAAGGGGGTTGGGTTTTTGCGATCTCCAAGCTTTTAATCTTGGGCTCTTATCAAAGCAAGGATGGAGATTGCTGACTCAACCGCAATCCCTTTGGGCTAAGGTTTATAAAGCCATTTATCTTCCGCGTAACTCGTTTCTTGAAGCAAAGTTGGGATCTCGGCCATCTTGGGCATGGCTTAGTCTTATTGCTGGAAAGGCTATCGTTGAGAAGGGGTATAGATGGCAGATTGGTTCGGGGGAGCTTGTGAGGGCTGGTATTGATCCTTGGCTGCCTAATCATCCCCAATTCAGACCTATTCCATTACCGGGTGCTAATATCTCTAACGTTCGAGTTTCAGATTGGATTGATAGTGAGACTAGAAGATGAAATCAGTCAAAGCTTGAGGAGGTCATTCTCTAGAGGGTCAGTGGAGGAAATCTGCAACATTCCTATCAATTCTGTGGGTGGGCAGGATCGTGTCATTTGACATTATTCAAAACAAGAGATCTTTAAAAGTCAGTTCAGCTACCCTCTTGGCCAAAGATCTTATCAAACAAGGGAGGGCCTCTACTAGTATGAGTGAGGATTCAATGGAGTCTTGTGGAGTAAAATGTGGAAAATCTCTGTGCCCCCTAAACCGCAGGTGTTTTTGTGGCGGTTATGCCATAATGCTTTAATTGTGGGTCAGAATCTGAAGAAGAAAATATTGGTGAAGGAAGGGTCCCCCACTATGTAAAAGTCATCCAGGGACAATTCCTGATCTTTTTCTTAAGTATCCCTGTGCACACAGCATATGGTTCAGATCAAATGTCGACCTTCAGATAACGCCAGATATGCATCAAAATTTCCGGTAGTGATGGAATTGTTAGCTGAATCATCCGTCGGTTAATGACAAGAGTCTTATGGCTATTCGGCTATGCTCGACATTATGGTTTATTTGGAAACTAAGGAATGATGTGCTGTTTAGAGGTATTATGTCTGATCCTATATAGGTTATCCAACAGGGAGAGGGATTCATAGAGGAGATTTCAGTTCGTAAGCAAGCTTCTACCAAGGATCAGGTTAGCCAATCTATCTCTTGGAAGGCCCCAGAGAGGGGGTGGATAAAAATAAATGTCAATGGAGCAGCTCTTCTCTCGGGTCTAGTAGGGGGAGCTGGTATTCTTGCTCAGGATTATAGTGGGGAGATCATCTTATCTACTTGGAAACCGCTCAGAAAAGGTAGCAGCAGGAGGGCCGAAGCGGAAGCAATCCGAATGGGGATGCAAGTGGTAATTGCTTGTGGTTGGTCGCAAATCATCATTGAATTAGACTCTAAAGAATTGATCGAGTGGTTATTAGGTCAGCAGTTCTCCCACACTAGGAAATTGGTATGATAATATCTGATATTAAGCAAATGGCCCAGCTAGTGGGTATTGTTCAGTTCATGTTTGTGCCAAGAAGAGCTAACTCGGTGGCCCATGTGGTAGCCCAGGAAGGGTTGGCCTGGAGTTTTAGTATGCTCATAGACTCTGAAGTTTGGTCCTTTGATAACAATGTCAGTTGGGGAGGTCACCTACTGTTTTGTGTACCTCGTTGAGGAATATTGCAGTTATGAATTGAAGGCTTTCAAAGCTTCTTACCAAAAAAAAAAAAAACACACACACACACCCTCTAAACATACACACAGTCAGACCTAAGGTAGCTGCTGAGGTGCCATAAGCAACCACTCCAAAAGGTTTGTCTTAAGGAGTCATAAGTCATTGAAGGCCTCAGATTGTCTCTGGTGAAGCCAGAAAGGTGGTCTTGGGCAACCACAAAATAGGGGACATGTGGCAATAAAAAGAGAAGTCATTCCAATTTCTCCCCATGATTTTGACTTCTCCCCACTTGATATCTCTCCCCCTTTATCTCACCACTTTATCGTCATGTGTCAAATAATGTGTGGAGAAGTCAAAATCATGGGACCCATGAAATGACTTCTCCACCCACATGTCCCCTATTATGTGGTTGCCCGAGAGGAGCCTTTCTGGCTTCGCTAGAGAGAATCCAAGGCCATCATTGAAAGGAGAAATGTTTAACTTACGGGCGCATTTGACTATGGGTGCAATGGTCTTGTGGCCTAGGCAAGTGTGTTTGGGGTGTGTACAAATATAGTGGATGTGAGTTATTTGTATGTCAAAAAAAACAACTGATTCTTTGTTTTTGGTGAAATGATATCATAGAACTAACACACACACCTTATCGGCTACCTTCGGTCTAAAAAGATTAGTAGGTTAGTCCCACGTGGGCTTTAACTTCATTGGTGAGCCTTATAGCCCCACTGCCCTCTCTTTCTCCGAGAGGGTGTGTGGATGCAATAGCCTTGTGGCCTAGGGCATGTGTTTGGGTGTGTGGTATTTGTGTTTCAACCGAAAAAATGTGTGTGTGATTATGATTCACTCGCTCCTAAGATTAATGAATCTCCTTACTTTTTAAAAAGAAAAGAAATGAAAATTTTAAATTCTTAAACTAAATTATAGTTAAAAGGGTGTTAAAAGGACACGTGGACAAAGCTGGGCTAACCACTGCTCCTAGTGAAATTCCTAATTTTCATTCCTTGAAATTGATAGTCAATCCATTTTCATATTTTTTTTTACTACATTTGTTTCTTAGATCTTTGTAGAGACAGTCCTTTTACTTTTTTCCTTCGTCATTTTCTAAATGAGATTAATTTTCATCCATCATGCGGAGCCCCCTTTTTACACTACAGGGGCAAAATGTGTAATTATTGATGTGTAATAATTACACATTTTGCCCCTGTAGTGTAAAAAGGGGGCTCCGCATGATGTAGAGCTCCGCTTCATATTTAAACTATTTCTAAAATCTATGTGCTTTCGTTAAGTTGTTTGTCATTTTCTAAATACATGTTCCTTGAACTAGGTTGTAATCTTGTTAGTATTCTTATCATTTTTTAAATCCCAAACAACAATAAATGATGGGTAAAATATTATGGCAATTATTAATGCTAACTGCTATCTCAGTAACCCAACTGATTTTAAGTTGATGTATAGTTAAAAATTATAAATAATTTTTTTATATATTTATAAAATATAATGCATTTCATAGTGTAATCTTAAATTTGGTGTATAGTAAAAAAAAAATTGTGATATGATCATAGCAACCACCTAAAAACAAAAGACATACTATCAAGATTTCTAGACATAATCACCCCCTCAATTCTGCAAACATAAGTTTCTAGTATAAATCAATTACACAACAGGTGATTAAAAGTGGAAACCATACGTCCAATGACATATCCACTCACTGGAAAGAGGTATGCTTTTGTTTTTGTCTTCTTTTTCTAGTTATGATTTAAGAATACTTGGGATCTTCTCCAATTGGTGCTGGCGAGGGGACCGCAGTACCCATTCCGAAGGTGCCACATCAGCATTTGCAGCTAACTCAAAGTGTGTGCATGCTAACCCATGTCTTGATTGGAGTGCAAAAACTAGTGTGGCACCTTGAGAGTGGATTGTCTCCTAGCGAGCACCACTGCAGAAGATCATATGTCATTTAAGAAATTCAAAAATTGCAAAAGGGTTTCAAGGAACCCAAACGAAATCTATAGTTCATGTATGTGGAATTAAAGTGGGGATTGGTGACTGAGAGATCTGACAAAGGTTGGGCCAATGATGGTGTTTGTGTGGGTCAAATTTTTGTAGCATATGAGAGAGAAGAATTTACCGATTTGAGTGAGAAGGTGGTGGCTAGGGCTACCAATGGATCGGGACAAGGGTTGTCCAAGTCCAGCCCTCACTCGCTAGGGATCGGCTCAGGGCCAGCCCAAGCCATTTGGAGGCCTAAAGCGAAAATTCTAAATGGGGCTTTTTTTAAAATTTTTAATATTATTAAAAAAAATTAACTATAAATGGGGCCTTTTTAATATTCTAAATTAGCGTTTTATTTTTTTTAATATTTTAAATGGGGCCTTTTTAATATTATTTTTTTATTTTTTTAATGGGGCCTAAAGCAAAGGCTTTGATGGCTTAATGGATGGGCCGGCCCTCGATCAGCCCAAGCCCTTGCCTGAACTGGCTGGGATCAAGCCCTACCCTCAAGGTCATGCCTGGGCTTGAAAAGAAAAAAAACATTTTTATCATGATATTTACCAAAAGAATAAATCTAAACCACCACAGTTGATGAGTGATGACGAAGACGTACGATAGAGTACATATAGAATGAAAGTGAGGTAGATTAGATAATTTGAATAAAAGTATCTCAATGGTGTGTAGTCTCTAAGTAGTGGGCTATGGTAGTGAAAATACTACCATACTCCAATAAAATATTTTATTAAAATGGTTATATAGGCCATTTTGAGTTAAAATTTTAAAATAAATATGAAATTATATATATACTAGCGAGTGGCACGTGCGATGCAAGTGAGAGCGAGGGGAAGGACTTAACCACAATTATTAGGAGATAAAAGGGACACGTGTTAACCTGCAGGTGCGATTGAACTCTCCCCGAGTTCAATCGTGATTGGCTGCGATTCTATTCTTTAAATAGATAGATGAGCAAGGGGTAGTTTGGGAATTAAAGTAAAACATTAAATCAAAGTTATATTTTATATGAGGGTAGATTGGGAATTTTGGAAAAAGCAGGCTACGCCTGACTCTCCCATTATAATAGTATATATATATAGTCAGTCTAGGGGTACTCCCTATTCTTACTTTTCATTCTTACTCACTATCTAAGTCTTTCTTTAAAAAAATAAAAGATGTTGAGGTGGCATCATTTACAAAATTTTATATTTCCAAAATCACTCATTCTTCAGAAAAATAAAACCCCCTAAAAAAACAATCTAACCCCATTATTTCTCTCTCTCTCTCTCTCTCTCTCTCTCTCTTCCTGCCAATGATCTAACTCATTCTCATCTCTCCCTCCCAAATTTGTTGCATCGGTGAGGAATAAGACCTTATTCTTTGAAATTAACCATGACCCACGTCAGAAAATTGAGGAGAAAGGGAGAGGAATGGGTTGGATTTAACTTGTTCAATCATCGACTAGTTTTGCGAGTGATGCGAACAAAATTTAAGGGTCGATTTTGCAAATTGGTTGAAGACAGATTTTGTTGTGACAAAGATGGATGTTGAATTAATGGTCCATCCCGGGGAAACAGTCGTGTTTGGAAACTTGGAGAATTGCAAATAACAGTATGGAAATAGCCTTTTTGGTATGAAACTAGATAGGTGAAATTCATAAGAAGCGTTTGGGTCTAGAAGATATATCCTTGAGTATAGAATCACGAAACGTGTCATAGCTTGCAGGAAAAAAAGCAATTTTGCTTCAGATTTCTCGAGCGTTTACAGGAAAAAATAGTAATAAATCTTCTCAAAATAAGGAAAAAGATCCTTTGAATTCAATTAAGATACGTTGAAGAAGAGAATCTCAAACTCAAATGTTCCCTTGCTCAGGTCAAATGATTCTCATTGAGGTTTCTCCATGTAAGCACCCAATTTTTACACTCTGCTTAACCATGGTTAGCCTCCGTTAACCATGGTTATTCTCTGTTAAATCCTAGCAGCCCTAGGCAGACCAAAAACCAAACCCTAGTTTAACCCTAGGTAGCACCTAAGCCTCAGACCAAACCCTAGGCTAACCCTAGCTAAACCCTAGGTAAACCCTACACCTAACCCTAGGCCTAGCCCTAGCCCATACCCTAATGCAAACCCTAGGCTAAACTCCCTACGGGCTTGAGGCCCATTTCAATCAACTAAACCTAAGCCTTAGCCTAACCCTAGGCTAACCCTAGCTAAACCCTAGGAAAACCCAAGACCTAGCCCTAGCCCAAGCCTTAGGCAAAGACCCATGGGCTCAAGGCCCATTTCAAGTCCAAAACTCCAAAAAATGGACAAAACCCTATTTTTGGGCCCAAACATGGGCCCACTAAGCCCAATCCAAGTGGGACCCACATCACCCTTTTAAAATTCAAATTTTTTTAGGGCAAAATACTTTTGGCCTTCCCCACACATGTGGTGGTTTAGCCCAAAAAGGGGAACAAAACAAAAGTTTAAAATTTAAAATTTTAAAATAATAATAATAATAATAATAACACAAAAAAAAAAAAAAAAGCCCATGATTTTTTAGGGTAGTAGGGGGTGGGTCCCACCCTAAACAAAATAAAAGATTAATAAATAAATAAAGAGTTTTTTTTAGGTACCCACCCTTGTTTGGCAAAGCCAACAAGGGTGTTGGCCCATGTAGTAGAAGGATGAGCCCAAACGGTAACAAACCAAAATTTTTTTTAAAAATAAAAAAAGTTTTAGATAAACACTGTTCATCGTCCCTACCCTCCGGACGTCCAGCATCCTGCCACGCCCCTGGCTTCTGCCCCCTCCTGGCTGCTCCTACCGTGTCCTCCACGCGTCCTTCATCTTTATCTATTATCCTCACCTTCCCCTTTCCCCTATAAAGCCCCATTGTGGCTGCTGTGTTGAGGGGACCGAATTCAAAAAAAAAATTTCAGTCAAAGGGACTGTTTATCATCCCTGTCTTTTGGATGAACATGCCAGGCCCCTGATCCCACCCGTCCCTGCATCCTCCCTCCTAGCTTGCTCCCCTGCCGTCCTACTCCTGCACCCACCATTGACCACCCAATCACACCTCTCTTCGGTCATCCTTATCCTTCCCCACCTTCTCTCTTCCTCTATTTAATCCCACGAAGCCACCGTTGCAAGGGGAGAGGATTTTTAAAAACAAAATAGAGTTTCAAAAACAAAAAAAAACAGTCGGAATCAGTCCAGTTCCCACAACTCCAGCCTTTGCCCTCCATCAAAACTTACTTCCCGTGATCCCCAAGCCTCCCACGACCCTTGATCCATCGCCCATCAACCCTCCTTGCTCACCACCACCTCCACGAAAAAAATTCTGCGAAAAAAGAAAAAACATTCTGTCAACACCTCCGGTCACCCCCTCTCTCTAAACCAGCCTTGATCATCCATCCGAGAGCTCCCCTAGGCCGTCCCTTAATCGCCACAACCGTGCTCAGATCACCCCGCTACCTTGCCAAGCCAAACCGAGGGTATATACCTCCTTTTTTACTTTTTTTTTTCTAGCTTACCAGTGTAAGGGACCTTGGTCCCATTCCAGGGGTCCCATTTTGCTCTTTTTTTTTTTTCTTTTTATTTCAGTGTTTCAAAAACTGTGAGCATGGGGTTGTTTCCTTGAGGCGTGGCCACGGGTTCAGCACCCCCACCACCATTCACGGTCTCCCTTGAGGTCTGGGGGGTCCTCAATCCATGAGGAATCCCCTTGGACCCCCTGGATTACATCCAAATAGCCCCAAACAAAGCTTTTTCCAAAAAAAAATCTAAAAAAAAATAGTTTCAGGTCCCTGTCTTTAACCCCGGTTTAACCATGGTTAAACCTGGCCTTGGTTGAAACCAAGGCTATGACTAGACTCCCCACACTCCCGGCTACCCCCAGTACATTTTCAGCTATTAACTCGATCGTTAACTGAGGTTAAATAGCCCCTAAAGTTTGATTGACAGTAGTCTGTCAAACAGTTTGGCGGGGTAACTTTGGGCCTCTGTGGAGCCCACATACTGCCTCCTCTTGGGCCCCACAGGGCCCAAATTATTCCTCTCATAGCAGGCTTCGCAACCATGGTCTCAGATCCCCCGGGGGTTGAGCCAATCAGCGGCAAAATCGCCGCAAAGTTCTGAAAAAATCTGTTTGGCTCTTGTTTAAAAAAAATCGTCATTTTTTGTGAACTTAAACGAGGCAACTTTGGGCCTCTGTGCGATCCACACCTGACCTCCTCTTGGGCCCCATAAAGGCTCAAAACGTTCACTGGACTTCAGGCTACCCACTGGTAGTCTCGGTTTTCCATGGTTGCCTCGTTAACCATGGTTAAATTCGTGCTAACTGTGGTTAAAAGTGTAACACTTTTTTGAGTTGTTTTTTGCATTTACTGGACTTTTTGGGGGCTCAGACCGAGTAGGAGGCCAATCTAGGCCCTTCCATGGACCCTGGGCCCACTTTTGACTAAGCTGGCCCCTTAACCATGGTTAAACCCACGTGTGGTTAACCCTTAACCATGGTTTGGCAACCAATGGACCCGAAAAATTATGAAAAAATGCTCAAAAATTCAAAAATAATTAGAGAAACCTGAAAATTATCTCACTTGGGCATTTAATCCTGGTTAAGATCCTTAACCATGGTGACCCTCCCTTAACCGCGGTTAAGCATCCTTAACCATTAGAAAAAATCTAGAAAAATCCTAAAAAAATCATAAAAATTCAAAAAGATAAAAATACTGACTTTGGACTTGTTAACCATGGTTAGCATCCTTAACCATGGTTAACCACCTTCTTAACCCCGGTTAGCAACCCTAACCCTTGGGCCTATCAGGCCTCACCCCTTGGCCTACTGGGCCTAACTCAGGCCTGCCGGGCCAAACCTGCCTACCGGGCTTCCCTCATGGCCTACCGGACCCAACCCTAGTCTACCGGACTTACTTTAGGCCTACCGGGCCCAACCCTAGTCTACCGGACTTAGCTTAGGCCTACTAGGCCCAAACCATGCACATTGACCAACCCGGTCAACCACCCCTAGCCTTGGCACGGGCTCATGTGCCAAAACTACGCTCGGTCTGATCTCCCCCCAATGTGAGTACGTAGGCTGCCTAACCCGGGTTCGACCCTAGTCTAGGATTTTCTCCTTCTTAGATTAGTATTACATTAAACACTAAGACATTTGATTAAAACTGAGATTAATTTGGCTTAACCCTAGCAAGTAGGGAACAACTGAAAAGTGGAAGTGTCGGGTGCCTAACCCCTTCCTCGGACTTAACCGAACCTTTTACCCTAATCTCAATTGCAAACCAAGACCTTATCCAAATCTTGGGGACTTATCCATTCTAGATGAATAGGTGACGACTCTAAACTCACCCCGTGAGATTCAAACCAAGGTTTCCCCGAAACCCGCGCTCACACTCTAGATTTTACATAATTATAAGCATAAAACTCTTGATACTTGTGTAAGATCTGTTAGGGAGAACAAAAATCGAATTAAACAATATGAGATATGTGATCTGATTTCCATAAAGAGGAAAAATTATGGGGAAATTAGGAAGAAATGGACATATTATTCCTGCACGAATAATTAGGGTTCCATTGTGGTTTAGGGTTTAAGGGACTTCTCAGGCATGATTGAAAGTAGCAACCGTATCAGCATATGGGGAGGAAGAGAGAGATGGATTCGAGGGACTTCTTTGACTCTGTGGGATTTCATTGTTTCTTCTCTCAAAGGAAGGGAATGAGAGAAAGGGAAGGAGAGGGGGTGAGTGGAGAGAGAAATAGCATGAAAGAGTTTTGTAAGGAGAGGTGATTTTGGAATTATTAAATTTTGTAAACGATGTCACATCAATATCTTTTAGAACAATTGATGCTTTTTAAAGAAGAGCTTAGATAAGGAGTAAGAATAAGAAGTATCCCTAGACTGACTCATATATATATATATATGAGGGCATGGGCTAGGTTTTGGTTGGTGTTGGTCCAAGCTCGGTCCTCACATGAGCAAGCCTAGTTTTTTTAGGCCCGCCTAGGCTTACAAGCTTTATAAATAGAAAATAGCTCTCGCTTTTGTGCACTTTTGAAAGTTGAGCTAGGCTGGGTATCCTCCCATGAGGCCTTGGCCTAATTCACAGCCCTAGTAGTGGCTAAGAGAGGAGATAGGGAGAGACTAAAAAAAAGTGAGGGTTAATATTGTAATCTAGGGACACACCTCCTTGGTTGCTGTAGAACGTGTCCTTTCAGGGGTGGTCTTGGTTTTGAGTTCTTGAGGTGTGGCAGTTGAAGAGTTGGGATCATATCCAATCGCGATTGAACTCACCCCGAGTTCAATCAAACACACAAGTCAACATGTGTCTCTTTTATCTCTCATTAATTATGGTTAAGATTCACTAACCATTAGAGTTCAACAATCTAACATTGGTTTTTAAAAAAAATATTAACTTTGAGGGTTAAAAATTCTTAACCAAAGTTAAAAGGGACTTTGTGAGTGCAATTGAACTCTCCGATTTCATTCGCAATTGGACATGATCCAGACTTGCAGTTGAAATAGGGATATTATTGAGTTAAACTGAGCGAGTCATGGAGTGTTCAAGCTTGTTTTTTAATTAAGGCCCCGTTTGGTTGCACTTCCATTTTCTGTTTTCTGCTTTTAAAAACAAAAATTTGGAAATTTTTACACAAAACATATTTGGTAAACATGATTTTGATTTCTATTTAAAAAAATTAGTAACAAAGTTTTTGAAAATCAAGGTAACAGAAATTTCCTGTTACCTCTGTTTTTGAAAACAAAAAACAAAAATGGAAAACTCATCCACTACCATCCATCCACTTCACCACTCACAACCACCACCAAACTACTACCCACCACCACCACTAACAACCACCACCACTGTCGCAACCAAAAATTACCCTAGAAGTTAGGGATACTTTAGCTCGAGACCACCGTGTCATACCATCATGTATCCATAAGGCACACATACTACCATGTTAGAGTACACAAGTTATAACACAACGGAAATAGTTTATAATAAAACACTCATATCATTAGGTTTAAGTCTGAACCAACAGAATATATCCAAAAAAAAGGGATGGAGTGGACAAGTCCCACTCTCAACATAAGCAAAATCTCTCTTCCTAGCTCGATCAACTAAAGTCTGGTTCGGGCCACCTATCTAGTGCTCCATCATCCTGACGATGATCCATAGTAGGCTCCAGCTTGTAGTACTCTTCCTCTATCCAAGGCTCCGAACCACAGATATTGAAGGGAACACGTGCACCTGCCGAAGTTAATAATTCGGCTGAGCATGGAATACTCAGTCACATACAAGCTACTAGCTAATAATGAATAATATCATGAACATGTAAAAACATAGAGCGTAGAATCCTTGAAAGTAATTTCCCAAAATCAGTTCTTTAATAATGTTCATGTGAAATCAAAACCATGTAAATCTTGTGAAGTCATATGATAATCATGTTCTTGTGAGCTCTTGTGAATTCTTGCGATAGTTGGGATCCCTTGTGAGCATGCGAGATCTGAGTAAGCATGATTTTCTTGTGAACTTGTGAGCTTGTGAGCCCATGTATAGTGAGATTCCTTGTGAGCTTTGAAACGATCTTAGAACACCAACCCATAAGTTTGGCCTTATCAATTATCAACCCATAGTTTGGTCTTATCCATACTTGTGAACTTGTGAGAATTCTTTTACAAAAACCTTACTTAAGAGTTCTTTTATAAAACACTGTTCTTGTGAGAAATTATCGAATCATGTGAGACTTGTGAATATAGAGTGCATGGAGTACTTGTGAACATCATGGTAGACTTAGAAAGCTTATAAACATAGAATCATACTCAATAGTAATGATAGTTTACATCCCATGTAAAATCATCATCCAATTCATCCAAGAAACATACTGTGCATCATGGTTTTCTTAAAAATATAACACAAGGGTAGATAGTAGAGTGTATCTACTTTAAAAGGATTAAACTTGGTTAAAGCTTTGAGAATCCTGAACCTTAATTGGAAAACAAAACCAAAACTCCATTTTGATTTCAGAATTTGAGAACCACCTTGAGTAGAAAACCTAAGCTCTAAAATACTAAAAATAATAAAGTACAAACCTTAGAAGCAATGATTGAACTTCACTTTGGTTTGAGAAGAATGCTTTGAGAAATCAGAGTTTTCTTCTTCTTCTTCTCTTCCAAAAATCTTCAAAATCTATGCTTAGGGTTTGGTAAATCTATACCCACGAAATCCCCTTCTATTTATAGTCTAAGGGTTGCCAAATTCCTTAAGGGTGCGTTTGGATTTATGGAATTGAAGAACGGAATTTTCAATTCCATGAGACAATTCTAATTTCATCGTTTGGGACACATTATAAATAGGGTGGAATTAAGATTTTCTAATTCCATAGAGAATTCAAGCAGTGATTTTAAAGACAAATTTATAAGATTCAATTCCACAGTAAAATGGTCTTATTTGACAAATCCACGCTGCTGTGGAATATAAAAACAAAAGAGAAGCCTGATGGTTTCATTTCTCCAGGAATTTAATAGTGCATCCAAACGATAGAATTTTGAATTTCGTGGAATTTAATTCAGTATGTTTTAATTCCAAGGAATTCAATTCTTTGGCTCAATTCCAATTCCATAAATCCAAATGCACCCTAAAAGTCCTTACAAAATATCTCAAAATATCTTCCAAGGTCGGTGGAAGATTCTGGGTCGGTTTGGGGCATTCTAGGCATTCACTCATCGACTAGTGGTTCACACTCGTCGACTAGTGAATGACACTCGGCGACGAGTGGGTACTCTGACTTGGTTGAATTTTTCCCGCTTTGGTATTTTGACCATAACTTTTGACTCGCTTATTAGATTTTGATGATTTAATTTGTGTTAAACTCTTAATTCAAAGGAGAACAATTTTGTGTTTAATGGACCAATCCTAATTTTGAGTTCTTAATTGTCTAAATTGGATCTAAGACTAACTGGTTTGAAAATAGATTTCAACAGCCCAGAATTTTAGCAGACTAGTTTTCAGAATTCTGACGTTTGACCAAACTTCAACTCAAAATCTGAAAAAGTGATAAACTTAAACCTCGAAGAGGATTTTGATATCTTTTCAAAATATTTAAGAATCACTCAATTCCGATCAGCGGTGCGAAATCTAGAGCTCTTTAAATTTGAGAGTATGTTTAGACATCCCTTTTTTTGACACTTGGAGTATGTTATACTCTTATTTTTCATTTGTCCCTAACCCCCAAAAATACTTTCCATACATATTTTTATTCATTCGAAACCTCCTTTCATTTTAAAACATGAACCCACAATTTCATTAAGGCTTTAGGCCTTGAAGACACTATTCATAGCACTATGCAAACGAGATCTGGGTTTCTACATCCTTCCCCTTTACAGAAATTTCATCCTCGAAATTGGACGATACAAAACATACAAAAGAACAAAATTACATGAAAACCAACCATGAACAATACAAACAAATGAGGTTATTTTTCCCTCACTTCTGCCTCATGCTCCCATATAGCCTCTTCTGCGGAATGGTGCTGCCACTTCCCGAAGACAAGTAGAATTGTCTAGGTGCGTAAGATTTGATCTTGACAATCTAAGATCTGAGCTGGTTGCTCCAGTAATGTGAAATCCTCGCGAATCTTCATTGGATCAAGATCAATGACATGTGAGGGGTTCGACACATATTTCTGAAGCATGGAAACATGAAAGACATTATGGACCGCCGCCATGCAAGGAGGTAAGGCCACTCTGTAAGCGACTTCTTCGACGCGTGTAATTACCTCAAAAGGTCCCACATACCTCGGGCTAAACTTCCCCCTCTTGTCGAATCTCATGATTCCCCGACTCGGAGAAATCTTTACAAAGACTCGATCCCCAACCTGAAATTCCAAGTCCCTGCAACGAGTGTCTGCATAGCTCTTCTGCCTGTCCTAGGCAGTCTTCAACCTCTTTCAAATGATCTTGACTCTCTCAACAGTCAGCTCGATCAACTCAGGACCCAAAACCTTTCTCTCTCCAACCTCATCCCAGTAGAGAGGAGACCTGCAACTTCGCTCATACAAGGCTTCAAAAGGTGTTATCTAGATTCTCGCCTGGTAACTGTTGTTGTAGGCGAACTCAACCAACGACAAATGATACTCCCAACTGCCCTAGAAGTCTAACATGCAAGCTCTTAGCATATCCTTAATCACCTGGTTCACTCTCTCGGTCTGTCTATCAGTCTGAGGATGAAAGGCGGTGCTGAAATCTAACCGAGAGCTCATAACACTCTGAAAGCCCTTCCAAACCTGGAAGTAAACCTCGAATCTGGATCAAATATGATAGAAACTGGTACCCCGTGCAGTTGAACCACCTCCTTGGTGTACAAGGCTACCAACTGGCTTATACTGTACGTAGTCCGATAGGGTAGGAAATATGCAGACTTTTTCAACCGATCAACAACAACCCAGATAGCATCGGAGCCCCTTGCCGTCCTTGGCAAGCCAACTATGAAGTCCATCGAGTAACTCGAGTTAACCCGTTATAACAAAATATAAAAATTTAACCTAGGTGAGATTTTGGTGCGCGATAACCTTATACTTTGGTAGATAACAATTATAGGTGAGCTTTTGGGGCACCCCGTCCTTGCTGTCCTTTCAATCTAAAAATTTTCAGGTGCATATTTTAGATTGCCCTAGATGCCTTATAATAGAATCTTATGATGTTTTGATGGTTAAGTTTCGTGCCAAGGTCTCACTTTAACCTAGGTGAGATTTTGGGGCGCAACAACTTTATACTTTGGTAGATAACAATTATACAAATATAGGATGACTCCTATAATATGAAAATAATTATAGTCATATGATTGGAAGGTAAGCATGATGGACAAACCTGCATTATAGCATGGAATTACCTCATGGCTTAGTAATCAAAATGCAAGTATAAAGAGTGAACTCATTAGTTTAAAGTGGAAAAATTCTCATGACTTGATAATCAAAATTGTGAAAGCATGATGGAAAATTGCATGAGTTGCAGTGAACAAACCTCACGACTTGATACATCTGTGATGAGTTAACCCGTTGTAGAGCGTGAAAAAAATCTCATACATTGATCATCAATACATGTAAAGTGCGAATGTCAAAATTATTAAATAATACGATGACATAAATAGAAAGCATTTTGAGAGAACCCGCAGGTTAGCGTGAAAAAACAAATGGTTTAACACTTAGAAAAACATGTTACGAGAACCTGCAATTAGCATGGGAAAACCAAATGGCTTAGAGGTTTGAAAAAGAATTTTGAGAGAACCATAGGATAGCGTGAAAAAACCAAAATTGCTTAAATGGTAAAAAAAAAAAAAACGTGTTGGGAGAACCTGTAAATTAGTGTGGCAAAACCAAATTGCTTAGTTATCAACCCTTGTAGGTTAAGACCATAAATATGAGTCTTGTAAGTATATTCTAAAGTAACCCTATAATACCTTATTGGAAAGTGGTAAAGAAAATATTGTGTTATGTGAAAATAATTAACCATTTTTTCCTTAAATTGCATAAATTTATAGATGTTAATTAGGGTGATAACCTGGACAAAATGAAAAGTGATATTTGGTTATATGTTTACCCTTAGAGAGGTTTTGTAGAACAACAAGATATAGACATCTGTTAAAGCAGAGTAAATTCCATGTCATGGTACTGCTTGAGAAGTCATCTGATGAAAACACTTCATTGATAAATTGAAGTTGGTAAAGACCGATAAATCCATGAAATTTATACTCTGAGAACCGAGTCAACATTAATATACTAATAGAATGTGTCAGAGATGTGGTTAAGAAAGAGGATTTTATATTCTTATAGATCCCATCGCTTGAAATTATTGTTGTTAAATCATTAATGAATGAAATGTCTATTGGACATGTTAAAATAAGGTAACGGTAAATGTTATACAAAATGACTCTTAAAGCTAAGTGGGAGTATTGGAAATAATGGTTGTAATGGCCATTTAGTCGAGTTATGAAGAAGGGATCTGAAACCCTTGACCAGATAGTGTAACAATAGTCATAAAGGCATCGGTTACAGATAGTCATTAAGGCATCGGTTATGGGTGATTCTCTTTATATAATATAGACAAGAGCATGTAAAAAGATATTCCAAGATGAGCTTCTATCACTCGGATTTGGCTCAAGGGGATTGATAATAAGTTGTTGGTTTTGTGAGCACGGAAATTTTACTCATGGGTTTGGAGTCACCATCTATTTATTCAGAAGGGATAAGTCCTTGGGAAGTTGGATAAGGTCTTGGTCTGCAAATTGAGATCAGGGTAAGAGGTTCGGTTAAGTCCAGGGAAGATGTTAGGCAACCCAAGGCTTCCATTTTTCAATGGTTCCTTACTCCCTAAGATTAAGCCAATTAATGTCAATGTCTTACTAAAATGTCTAAGTGTTTAAAGTGATACTAATCTAAGAAAGAAGAACTAACTAGGATCAAACCCGGATTGGGTTGCCTACGTACTCACAAGGTGAGATCGGACTAAGCATAGTTCTGGCACTTGGGCCCGTGCTAAGGGTAGGGGTGTGTGTGTGTGCACCAAGGGTGGCTAACAAGCTAGTCCGGTAGACCAGGGCTCAGTTGACCGAGGGTGATCAAGTGCAAGGTATGAGCCCGGTAGGCTTAGGATTAGTCCGGTAGACTAGGGTTTGGGTCAGGTAGGCCCAAAAAGAGAGTTTGATCAAGGTTAGGATTGCCAACCGGGGTTAGGTCAAACTAACCATGGTTAGGATTGCTAAGCATAGTTAGAATGATGAAGTCAAGCTCGGTAGGCTAGGGTTAGACCCGGTAGGCCAAGGGTAAGCCCGATAAGCTAAGGGTTGAGGCCCGATAGGCCAAAGCGGATTTAACTGAGGTTAGGGTTTGCCAACCGGGGTTAAATGAGAGTTAACCATGGTTAGGGCTGCTAACCATGGTAAAAAGTCTAAAAACTGATTTTTTTGGTCATTTTATATTTTTTGTGATTTTTCCAGATTTTTCTTGATTAAGGATTGCTTAACCATGGTTAAAAGCTAACCAAACATGGAGTTTAACCATGATTAAGTAGTCTAGCTAAGGTGAAAATGGTCACGGAGGACATTTCTGGAATCCAGGTAATATTTCTGATTTTTTGATGATTTTTTCAGAATTTGTAGGGTTAAGGGGTGCTTAACCATGGTTAAAAATTAACCAAATGTAGTTTTAACTATGGTTAATGGTTAAGTTTAGCCAAAAATTGGCTCAGAGAGCATGGTAGGGCCTAGAATGGCCTCCTACCTGGCCTGGGCCCTATTCAAAGACCATTAAAATGAAAATCAGAAATGGAGGTAATCAAATTACCTCCATTTATGCTCATTTTTAACCAGACTTTGCGTGGGATTAATTGTGGTTAGGGACTGACCCAGGGGCAAATGAAAGCATGGTTAGGTAACCTGAACTCCAGGGAGTCCAATGGGCCAAGCTTGGGCCCCTGGTCAGGTCAGGTGTGGGCCCAACAGGGGCGCAAAGGAGCTAAAAACAAATGCCTATGCTGTAGGTAATTACATTACCGACAGTCTGTTAATCAGAGTTTGAAGGCCATTTAACCATGGTTAGGCTTGAGGTCAGGGGCTGAAATTTTACAGGGCGATAGTTGAGGGTCAGAGCTACCCACTGGGCCTGGTGTGGACCCCAGGGAATGCATGGTGTGGGCCCCACAATGGCCCGAAGTCACTGAAAAAAAAAAAATATTGTCGGTAATGTTATTACCGACAGTATGTTAACCAGGGTTTAAAGGTCGACTAACCTGAGTTAGGCTTAAGGTCATGGGCTAAAATTTTGAGGAGAGTTAGCCAAGGGTTCAAGCAACCTAACCATGGCCCTGGAACTGACCAGGGCCTAACCTAACCCTAGTTAAAGAGCAGTTACAGGGAAGGTCCAATAATGGCGGTAATTATTCTACCGCCATTACTGGAAAAGCTAAAAAAATGATATTCCCCTACTGGGGATTGCACCAGTGTGAGTCTAGGGGGTTCCTCATGGTCTGAGGACCCCCTAGACCTCAAGGGGAGTGGTCATGCACGCGTGGGAGGGGTTAACCCGGGCTAATGCCTCTAGGGGGTTCCCCATGCCTATGGTAAAGGCGGGGGACCCCTGTCCTTGGCTACAACTAGTCCATAGGCATGAAAATAAAAAGATGATAGACACCTGGAATAGGACTAGGGGTCCTTACAACATTCAAGCAAAAGCAACAAGATAAAGAAACAAGGTGGAATACCCTGTGGTTTCTTCTAGGCAAGGTTGCAGAATGTAACGACCCCAAAATCCCACAAGGCTAAAATAGGACTTTGGAATCGCCACATTACTTAAACCTGCTTAAAACCATGCATACAAGGCTACTACACGAGTCTTCAAAAATGAGGATAATAAAATTTCTGGTATATAAACTATAATAAAATAGCAAAAGTCTACGGTAAACATATACAACTCACTCTAAAACCAAAGAGTCTGATACACAACTATAAAAGTCTACTAAGCAACATCCTCTAAAAGTCAATTACAAAACTCTCTCAATGAAAAGAAATGTAAACTAAGAGGTGTAGCCGCCCAAGTCTCCGGCTCCCTCCTCAGAAGGCTCACCTTCACCTCCTTCCTCGAGGTAAGTCTCCTCAACCCACGGCTCCGCCGTGTACTCCTGCTCTATACCTGCCAAGACAAAATCCGGCTAAGTACAAAGGTACTCAGTGTATAAAAAATCCAACCAACAATAATAATATACCTGCACTTAGTCAGAAACATATCCAATAACATAATAACATAATCAGAGTGCGGAAGAACGTGTGCGCATATACATCATATCATCACCTTGACTCGTGTACTTGTGAGAATCTTAGACTTAGAAAACCATACACTTATGAGGTACTTATGCTTACGAGACCACACGCTTGTGAGATGCTTATGCTTATGCTTATGCACTTATTCAGATCATACAAGGATGAGACATGCCGTTCTTGGCGGATACGGACCATGCCTTAGAAATCATGTGGTTGACATGCCGTTCTTGGAGGATACAGACCATGTCTAAGAATCAGGTTGACATGCCGTTCTTGGAGGATACGGACCATGTCATGCTTATGCTTATTCAGAATGTCATACGTATGCCATGCTCATACTTGTAGTCCACATGTGTGGCTTGTGAGACTCTTATCTTAACATACACATGCTTATGTGCTTAAGTGTCGAAATTAACGTTCGAGTCGGTAATTGCTTAGATTCCGATTTCCCACCATGGAAACTCCACTATATGTCCCATACCAAATAGTTAGAGAATTCCCGGTTTGAGAGATGTTCCTCTAAGTTCTTACCTTCCCGACTATCAATTCCTATGCAAGTAATTAAGTATACTTAACAAACAATCACATATATATTTCTTATCATAATTCTTAACATCATTTATAATCCATTTACCACCATTTCATAAAAGTATCATAGCATTTATTCTCACAGACATTTTCACAAACACCTTGAGTACACATAATATGAATCCATTATTTCTCTACCTTTTCATGCATTCATCAAATCATAATTCCATCCATACAATCCATATATTCATCCACATCCACAAATTAATCCCTTCCTCCATACATTTCCCATCCTTCATACATTCTATCCACATTTAATCCACATTTCCAATCCACATATCCATCCATAATTAGCTTGCTTCTTAGAAAATTAGGGAAAATGCATCAAACATCTATTTCTACCATTCCTAGCATCTTAACATTCACAAAACCTTAAAATAAAGTTGATTAGGATAGTATATCGACCTTAGGAATCCTTCCCTTGGATTCAAAACGCTCCCGAGACGATTTGGAGAAGCTTTGAGGACGATCTCCAAGCTTTCCTCTCAATCTTCTAGCAACCTCCTTCTTCTCCAAGCAACCCTCTCCCTCAAACTCTAGGGTTTCTCCCCCTTTTTGCCAAATTAGGTTAGAACTAGGTGGAGTATTTTAATATTTCGAGTAGGACCCCCTATTTATAGCCTCAAGGTCTGAGAACAAAAAGACCAAAAAGCCCATACTAAAATTCTGTAAAAATCACGAAAGACCGAGCGATCGGTGCTCTTGACCGGGCGATCGGTCAAAAAAGCACTCTCTGGAAATTTTTCCCATACAAAATTCTGGGCCAGTCGATAGATACCGATCGATTGGTTTTGGACCGATCGATCGCTACTTCTGACCGAGCGATCAGTGCTCTATTTCGACTCATTTTACTGTTTTGGCCATAACTTTTGACTCGTTCGTCGGATTTTGACGATTCAACTTGAGGTTGGATTCGTCTTTCGAAAACGAACATTTCTGGCATTTTAGAATTTCTAATTTTCACTTAATTAATAGACTAAATTGTCCCCAAAGTTGACTGATCTATAATTTAATTAGATAAAACCCACCATTGACTTGGCTTAAACTCAAAATAAGGAAAAACATTAAACATGAACTTCGAAGAGAGTTCCAACACCTTTCTAATGGTTCAAGAATCACTTAATTCCAGTAAACGGTGCCAAAACTAGAGCTTCCTAAAGTTTAGGGTGTGATATGACATCCCTCCGTTACAAGTTTGATTAAGCCTAGTTTACACCACACCAAATAAATATATAATATAATAAACATCAAAACATCATAAGGACTATAATACCCCTAATACAATGAAGTAAAAACATGAAAAAGATTCGGGGTCTCTACACAGAAGGTGGTGGTGACTGGCAATAGTTCGAGGCGGAGTCCGGGGTGGTCTAAGACAGGTGGTAGAACACTGGAGAGGATGGAATGGATGGGCAACAGGCTGGCCGAATGAAACCAGGGGTTCGGTAGGGTAAAAATGGAGTGGAGTTTGAACCCAAGGGGTGGGGGCTTTATAGGACGAAGGGAGAGGTTAGGGGCATTTTAGGCATTGGAGAGGCATGGGGGACCAATGGGAGAAGACCCAAGGTGGCAGGAGGGCTACTGATACGTGTTCTTCAAAAATCTTGGAATGACGGTAATTGGATTATCGTCATTCCTGATGAAGGCTACTGTAGAATGTCGGTAATCGAACTACCGCGAAAGAGGAGTTTTGCCATTTTGGGCCACACCCTTGCACAAGTGGGCAGAAAGTGAGATGGGGCTTGTTGTTTTGGGGTGTTTGGCGCCTAATTTTTGAATTTTGAAAGTGGGCCCCACCCAAGTGGACCCTAGGGAGTTGTGGACCCAAGTTTGGGCCCACCAAAGGCCTTGGCTCACGGGTTTTGGGGTTTTGGCTTGGTTAATGGGTCTTGAGCCCGTGGGACTCATAACCTAGGCTTATCTAGGGTTTAGGCTAGGGCTAGGTCTATGGCTTACCTAGGGTTAGACCTAGGGTTTAGCTAGGGTTAGCCTAGGATTTAGGCTTAGGGATTGCTAATGGGCCTTGAGCTCGAAAGCTTGGGTTCTAGGGTTTGCCTAGGATTTAGGCTATAGGGTATACCTAGGGTTTAGCTAGGGTTTAGGGTATAGGGTATACCTAGGGTTTAGCTAGGGTTTAGGGTATACCTAGGGTTCTTCTAGGGTTTAGGGTATACCTAGGTTTTAGCTAGGGTTTGACATGCGGTTCACCTAGGGTTAAGCCTAGGGTTTGGTTAGGGGTTTACCTATAGTTCAGGGCTTGACTAGGGATTTAGCTGGGGATGACCATGGTTAAGGATGGTTAACCATGATTAAGCAGGGTGTAAAAATTAGGTGCGTATAGTTTTACATCCACGGTTGCCTCTTCTCGATGATTTATATTGTCGATCCTATGAAATTCTTACATATTATTACTGTTTAGTGAATAAATATTTAAGGCTATTAAAGTCAATTCAAATTTATTAATTCCCATCCCCTTAGATAGGGTTGTCAAAAAAGCCCACGTAAAAGGGTACCCAGCCTTGCCCTGCCCTCAAAAGCCCTCTGAAGCCCTGCCCTTCTCAGCCCTTGGGCCGGTGAAGGTTCAAAATCTGGAAGCCCTGCTTCTACAGGGCCGGGCTAGGGCTCACCCTGGCCCTATCCTTTAAAGCCCTGCCCTTCTCCTTAGTTGCTACACGATAGCTAAGGTCTATAAACCATAAAAGTATATATATATATATTATATTTATGAAATTACTCATTTCACCCTTTCAAATGGTTTAATATTAGGGTATGAGTAATTTCACATGACCATCATTATAAAACCCCTTGAGGCCTCAACACTCGTTACGAACCCTAACCCTAATCTCGTATGCGAAATCGCCTCCTCGCCTCCTCCTGCTTAGAGGATTTTGATATATAAATTTTGTTCTATATAGTTTTACTTTGTTTTATTTTATCAAGTATGCTTGTCACTGATAAGGAAAAAAAAATTAGCTTTGTCATTGCTCTTTTTGTTGCAATGTCGGTCCCAAGCCCGGATAAAAGAAGAGGGCATTTATTTCCATGTCAAGTTGATAGTCGGTGTAGAAAAAAATTCTCGTCATCTCAAATCAGTAAAAAAATCTCTCTTTCTTCTGGCCCTGCCTTGACCCTTGAGGGCAGGGCTAGGGCCCAATCAATCCCAACCCTTGAAGGGCTAGGGCTGGGCTAGGGCCCTACTCTTATAGGGAAGGGTAGGGCTAGGGTTGACCCCTGCCCTGCCCTGGCCCTGCCCTTTGACAACCCTACCCTTAGATAGGACTGATTTCCTCAACTATCTATCCTATTTTTTCTCTCTCCCACTCTCTATGTGTTTTCAATTGCCGCACAACTCATTGTTTCTAAGACATTTTCTCTCTCCCGCATATTCCCTCTAACACACGTGCATCATGTGGGTCTTACTAGGGTCCCTCTTTTTACTCTCTCCTCCATCACTCTCTCACGTGCAACCCACTAAGTATATATATAGAGAGAGATATATTGCTTACAAAATTCTTCCAACTCCTACCTTCTTCTTGTTACGAGAAAATGATTATGGAACTTGATTTCTCACCATGCTAATGCTTTTGTCTAACGTGATATTTTTTCCTCTGTTTAGAAATTGTGGCATGTTCTACAACCCATTGCAAAAGGATTATTCCTATATTAGTCATATGACCAGTTAGTGCTAATACTCCTCGCCATTTTCGTAGAATTATAGCAGGTATTTTCCGGATTCTGAATTTCTCTGTACCCCAAAAGTATTTGAGCCTTCCATTTGATTTCAATGGATTGAAGATGCAAGTTTCTGATCAACTTAAGCAAAAGGTGTTGAAGCATATGCAAGAGTGTAAAGGGAAACTTCTTTCCTTCCTAGAAGCTAAAGTGGGAGCTCACCCATCCTAGGCTTGGTGAAGCCTCTTATCTGGAAGGTCGATTTTGAAACAAGGTTACTGATGGCAGTTACGTTCGGGAGAGACGGTGCGGGTCCTTGGGTGCCAACACTCCCCCAATTTAAGCCAAATCCTCTCCTGGGGATCCGTCTTCAGCATGTTAGGGTTGCGGAGCTGATTAATGAGGACTCTAAAGAATGGAGCCAGATACTGTTGTAGAGACTTGTGACTTTCCAGTCTTGGATTGAGATTCTGAAAATTCCCATTAGTTTCCTTGAGGATCCGGATTGTATAATTTGGCCATTTTCTAAATCTGGGTTATTTAAAGTGAATTCAGCAACACATTTGGCCTCTCAATCTCTGGTGGCAGGGAGGGCTTCTCCTCACTCCAACCGTGTGACAGAGATGGCCAATTGGGGTTCGATTTGGAATATCCTTGTTCCACCAAAAAGGTTGTGTCACGATGTCGTGGCTGTAGTTGAAAATCTCAAGTGTAAGAAGGTTCGGGTCCAGGAAGAATGTCCCTTATGTAAAATCCATCTCGAATCTGTCATACACTTCTTCTTGGAATGTCCATGCGCTGGTATGGATCTCATTTCTCTCTCAAACCACCTCTAGCTCATTTCCTCAATGGTGGAATAAATACACTCAGCATCCCTCCTTCAGGCCAAGGTCCCTCCTAGCCATCCGTTTATGAGTCACTTTATGGTCAATCTGAAATCTTCGCAATGAGATGGTTTTTAGTGGAAGCACTCCTAAGTTGAGACTGAGTATCAATAAGTTGGAAAGTTATATTGCAGAATTATCCGGAGATGTGCATGGGATAGGATCGAGTGTCTCTATTAATCAAGTGATTTGGAAGGCCTCGGCTCGGGGTTGGATCAAGATTAATGTTGATGGCGCAGCTTTTCTTTATTGGGCGACATCTAGCATTGGAGTGGTGGCCTGAAACTCTGAGGTGAGGGTGAGATTATTTTACGTAGGTTGGAGTTGAAGCCTCAGGAGGGATTAACCATAGTCATCACGCGTGGCTAGCCATTGAGTTTTTGAAGGGTCTCACTTCCCTTCCCCATTGGGAAGTTGAGGTGTTAATGGAAGATATTAACAGGTTAAGGGCTATCGGAGATTAGGTAGTTTTTGATTGGGTCCATCGTGAGGCCAACTATGAGGCCCACATGGCGGCTCAGGAAGCCCTTAATTTGAGTTTTGGTTTAGTTGATTCCTTCTAGTGGAGCTTCTCCTATTCGGAATATATTCACAAATGCAATACCTGTAATTACTGATTTTACTTAATAGAAATCTCAGCTTTTCGATCAAATAAATAAATAAATATATATATATATATATATATATATATATATATATATATATATATATATATATGTTATGAGTACAATGGCTAGTTTATATATAAAGCATGTTATAACATGGGCAATTTTGAAATTAAGTTATTTATCATATGCTTTTTGAGTTAAACTTTCTTGCAAATAAAACACTTACATATTTTTACAAGATATGGAGCATGTCTTTTGAAAATCTGATTATTAAATGTTAAGGTTAGTACATTAAGAGACACGTGACAAAAAATACAGTCATATTAGACATTTTTAGATCATCTTGATTAATTTAATTAATTAGGGTTAAATAGACCCTACCTAGGTGTGGCTAGGTTATTAAAATTCCTATTTTCGCAACATTCAATCAGATGACCTAAAAACGTCTGATTGGCCTGCTCTTTTTTTCTTAAAAACTTTTTTGCTTATATCTTTTAAAGGGCCCACTTTTACATCCAACGTTTGAATTCGAAAATAACTTGTCACGTATCAAGCTATTATGGGTCGCTCACCAAAAATTCTATTGAACAACGCCCACTAGAACGTTACTATATATAAGACACGAGATTACCTCCATTACTAGTTCACGGAGAGCCCGCCAGCACTAAATCTGGAGCTGCCGTATATACCTTTATATTCTTGTCGAAACGAAGTGTAAAAATGGGAGACTTTGATTACGGTGCACAAGGGTATGTGTTGGATCCCTCTTAGTGTTGGTAGGCTCCGCGCTAGTTCTTCAAAGTATACTTCGGAGAAAAATGAAAGAAACAACACTTTTTAAATTCATATTCCAATTTTACCAATATGTAAGTGAATTTCAAACTTTTCTAAGCTAAAGTCAAATATATACAAGAAAAATGTTATTTTCTTTCTCGCAAGCCTTTGCTGCTAAGGAGAGATCAGAGGAGCTAAATTGAATTGACATGGGAAAGCAACTTTCCTTTCCTTCCTTTTTCTTTTCATTACTTCTCTTGCTAAGCCAACTCAAACAGTAAATAATTTAGGAATTTGATAGCCCCACTCTCTTTTTTGCTCTCTCTTTTTCCGTGGAAGATAAGACAGAATTTTGTGATGGGCTCAATTGACACAAATGTTTTCCTCTCTTGAGGTGGACTGCTCTAGAAACCAATACATGTTAAAGTAAGGACTACTTTTTAGTTGAAAGTAAGGTGAATGGTTGGTTTTTGGGTGAGAGTAAGAGCAAGACCTCCATTAATGCTTGTTTTTGTTTTTTAAATTTATTATTAGTCGCCAAATCATCTAAGGTTTGGCAAATCAGTTTATCACCCGGCTCCTAGAGGTTGCCACGTGTCTCCTTTGACACTCCTTAACCGTGGGTAAGGTTCACCCACCCATCCTTGTTTTTTTTAAAAAAATATTAATTCTTTTTTTAAATTAAAAAACTGTTTTTAATATTAAAAAAACTCCAAAAACTGTTTTTAATTAAAAAAAAAGAATTAATATTAAAAAAAAAAAACCAAGGATGGGTGGGTGAACCCTAGGCATGGGAGTATCTTACCCACGGTTAAGGGGTGTGAAAGGAGACACGTGGCAACCTCTAGGGGTGATAACCGGATTTGCCAAATCCTGTTATGATCGTAGAAGATTTGATTCATTATTATTATTATTATTATTATTATAAAAAGGAGTGAGTGCAATAGGAGAAGACTGGGGCTAGCATTCCCAAATAATATATATGAGGAGAGTTTAAAAGGCCAACCTCCTCTAACTGTAATCTGGCCTTCGCCTCTCTGCCTTCTGTTGCTTGCATTTGGATATTTATCATTCAGAGGTAGAATTCTGAATCTCTTTCCTTTGAAATGGAAAGAAGAATTAAAAGGGAAATAGCTATAGATGCTGTAACGGATAAAATTCGTAAAATAGAGCAAAAAGAAGGGGTAAAATAGTGATTTCTCATGCTCAGAAATTCTGACAATTTAGCCAAAATTCAGCCCACTTGGGCTATGTGCTGGCTCACTTGAGTGTTGTCTGACAGGTGGTCTTATCATGACTGCACAAGTCATGATAACTCCAAATGCCTGTAAATAAGCAAGAATCACCAGAGAGAAGGGATGGATGGTGCACTAGAGAGATGGATGATATGCAAGAGAAAGAGGATGGTGCTAAAGGCAAGGAGAATGATGCTAAAGGCAAAGAGGATGGTGCGAAAGACAAGGAGGATGGTACGAAAGGCAAGAGAGGAGATCAAGAGAAGAAGAGAAAGAGGAAGAGCAAGAGGAAGAGGGAGATCTGAGGAGCTTGAGTCATTCACACCCCTACCTTGAAGTGCTATGCAAGTGGCCACTCACCTGATTCTCTCATCTTCCTTTGGTGTTCTCTGGCTACTTGATGCTCTTTATGGTCTCACAAGCGTTTATGGCCGTCAGATTCTCTCAAATAGGCCTTGTCTGCCTGATGCTCTCCATGAATGGTCACACTGCCACTTGCAGGGCCTTGCAATTGATCATCTGTTGAGTGCCATCACACTTGAACTTGTGTCTGATGATGTGAATAGTGCCAAATCCGTTGTGCCGTTGTGCTGTGAATAGTGCCAAATCCGTTGTGCCGTTGTGCTGTGAATAGTGCCAAATCCGTTGTGCCGTTGTGCTATGAATAGTGTCAAATCCGTTGTGCCTTTGTGCTGTGAATAGTGCCAAATCCGTTGTGCCGTTGTGCTGTAAATAGTGCCAAATCCGTTGTGCCGTTGTGCCGTTGTGCTGTGAATAGTGTCAAATCCGTTGTGCCGTTGTGCTGTGAATAGTGCCAAATCCGTTGTGCCGTTGTGCTGTGAATAGTGTCAAATCCGTTATGCCGTTGTGCTGTGAATAGTGCCAAATCCGTTGTGCCGTTGTGCTATGAATAGTGTCAAATCCGTTGTGCCGTTGTGCTGTGAATAGTGTCAAATCCGTTGTCACGTTGTCTGATGTGAATAGTGCCGAGCTCGTTGTCCGTTGTCTGATGCATAACGTACACGTTGTCTGAGTCCGAGCTACGTTGTCTGAGCCCGAGCTACGTTGTCTGATGCATAACGTACACGTTCTGAGTCCGAGCTACGTTGTCTGAGCCCGAGCTACGTTGTCTGATGCATAACGTACACGTTGTCTGAGCCCGAGCTACGTTGTCTGAGCCCCGAGCTACGTTGTCTGAGCCCGAGCTACGTTGTCTGAGCCTTATCCGAGCTGAGTCCTTTAGGCCATCCGAGCTGAGTCCCTTCGGCCATCCGAGCTGAGTTCTTTGTGCCTTCTGAGCTATATCCTTTGTGCCTCCTGAGCTACAATCTCCAGAGCATAACATCAGAGCTCGTCCTTAAGTGCATATGCCCAGTGCCCTCACGATAAGTATCTCTATACCATGCTGTGCTTGTGCCTTGTGCCTTACACTGTGCTTGTGCCTTGTGCCTTACACTGTGCTTGTGTCTTGTGCCATACACTGTGCTTGTGCCTTGTGCCTTATGCTGTGCTTGTGCCTTGTGCCATACACTGTGCTTGTGTCTTGTGCCATACACTGTGCTTGTGCCTTGTGCCTTATGTTGTGCCTGTGCCTTGTGCCTTATGCAGTGCTTGTGTCTTATGCTGTGCTTGTGCCTTATACTGTGTTATGTGCCTTATACTGACTTTATCATCGGAGCTTATTTCAGGGTGCACACCCGCCCCCTCAGGCTCATTTACAGGTGGAGTTTTGCTATCATTCCTCTACCAGCTAAGCAGCTACAGACGCGTGGCGTGCACGAGATTTTTTCCCTTTCAGATGCGATTAGGGTGATCGAGATATGGTCGTGGTCCGACGACGAAGAGGGAGGAAGTTCTCCAAGATCGATTTTGTGCCTGAAAAGAAATGTGGACAACATGAAAGAGATCGAAGAGGAAGAGGACTGTTTCATCTTAGATTTCGATCCGTATGAGTCCATAAATCCACCCACCGATGATGATAATGATGCTGGAGAGCTCTCCGTCATCGCCGAACGAGGCCAGGTATGCAATTATATAAGAGAAAAAACAACTAAAACATAGCTAGAAAGAGTTGGTGAAGAGATCAGAAAATTCCCTCATCATTGAAAACCCAGTACTAGTTTTCCTCCTGATTGGGGTTTTCAAGACCCAGAAATCAAAACTTCATGCATTTAAGAAGCTTGGAAGGGTACTGGCACATCTATAGTTGTTGGCACGCTTACGGGTTTTTCTTCTTTATTCTTCGGAAGCAAATCGTCTGTGTTCTTTCTTGTGGCCATGTGCGTTGGAAGGCTAGGATCAATTGGGTTGTATGGATTTAAATATGTTGGCCACTGCGAAGAACACAGACGATATGGTTCCTACGAATATTCATCTATGGGTACCTAACCGTTTAATAATATAAAATGGTTAGGATTAGAGCTAATATAGCATTAAAAAAGACAAAAAAAACTAAGCTAAATCCTAACTCTTAATGGGTAGTCATAGACTGATTAGGAAGAATATTTGAGAGTAAATTTAGGAGTACCCATAGAAAATTTTCTTCCTAGTCTCTTCTATGTGATTTCGAGATGTTTGGACGGAAAGAAAGAAGGGTGAATTTGCTACAAGAATGAAAATCAATTAAAGTCCCTTTTCCCGTCGGCATTGCTATTGCTATTGCTATTGCTATTGCTGGCAAAGAGGAAGGAGAGGGAATGAGAAGGGTGGTGTAGAGTGTTGGATTTTATGGTCTCACAATGATGACATGATTTGGTTTGTTAAAATTCCAGATTAATCTTTCTGTAGATCAAAGCATGTCGATAAGATTCCAATTATGCAGTGGTGCTTATTAAGAGTGGTGCTTATTAAGGTTTAAGGACTCGGTACACCCTAGACATGCACTAACGTGTCATGTTTAAGGGCATAATCATCCTTGATTGGGGAACCAGAATCCTTGATGGGAAGGATCCTGGGATCCATAAATAGGGAGTGATCCCAACTTTCACTCCTAATAACAAGAAATTAATTCAAAATTTTCTAGTGAGAGAAAAAATGTTTCCTTAGCAAAGAAGAGAAGAGAGTTGAAGACCTCCCAAGCATTAATGCAATCATCAAGCAAATATATAGATCCCAACAGATTGAAAATAACTTTTTAATTAATCTCTTATGCTAACCAAAAACTTGGAAATGTTATTAATCCCTTTCTTGTTTGTTTGTACCGATTAAGTTCATTTAGACCTACATTTGATGATTGTAATGATAGGTGGCTTGTCGAGATTATCCTCACTCGAGGCATCTATGCGTGAAGTTTCCCTTCGACAGGACGCTTCATGAGAGCTATTGTGAACAGGTAATCGTGCTTATCCTTCATGTATGGATTTTAATTTCAATAAAATGAGATAAATATAGGGTGATTAATTTAGCGCTACATTTTTTTATTTTAATTCAAGAACATGAGATTAGTGTACCAAGATAGATTGTTCAATTATTGCAGTGCTACTGTTATGTTTGTGATTCAACTGCTCCTTGTGAATCCTGGACGGACCACCAAACTGAAACAGGGCATTGCCATGCAACCGATTGCATTTATCAGTGGATGTCCCTTAGGAAATCGAAAAATCAGGTCCGGCCGCTCCCCTTTGGAACAATAGGAGTTTCTAGTTTCGAGTTCTAATCTACGCTGACTGGATTTCAGTCGCGACACATCCACCTGCAAATGCCGCGCCCACAGGAGCTCCTTTGACATTTTGGGCTAGTTGGTCTCGGATGGTCTTTTGGCATGTTGATGGATTACAAGGATATATAGATGTAAGCATTTCATTTTGGATAAAGCTTCCGAGACCCCATTAGTGGGTGAAATCCCGTGTTCTTAAAGCATGGTCTCGGCCCTAATGGGGTCTCAATAGCAAAGTCCTTTCATTTTTGGGTAATGACACGCAGAAGATATGTAAGGGGTGGTGGAACCTAGAATCAAACAAATCAACATAGATATATAAACTAAGTACTACATATGGTCATGACCGTCTATAAGCACAGTATTTTGACACTAAGCAACTCATATACTGGCCTTGAACCGAAGAAATGCTATAATGATACTACTAAACTCTCATTGTGGAAGCGGCATGGGCTAGGCTAGACTGTGTTTGGGCCGGGTTGTACATATAAACCTAATCGGTATCGAAATGTTTTCAAGCATAGCTTCGCCTCATATTTAAACTCATAAAATAAAAATAAAGGAGAATGATCTAAACTCAAAAGTCAAAAGAGGTGGTTCATGTGACACCCTACTATTGAGTTGGACAAAAGCGACATAAGTTAGCATCAAATAAACACGGGGTGGGGAAAGCCAACCCATGTGTTGAAAAGCAAAACCATGGTACACGAATGTCAGGCCAATTCACAGTTCGATAAAAAATTCTTCATCATCAATGCCTTCCCTAAATATTTAGGCTGGGCAACATGGACTTTGCAATCTAGCCGAATGCTGCTCTACATTGGTCTACGTCTCCCTCTTTAACACTCACTAATTTTGAGTCATAGGGTTCATCTATTTAACATTTAAAAAATATTAACCTTAATTTTTAGGAGAATTTTTTTTTACCTTAATTTAGTTAAATTTAACCACAATTAAAAGGGATGTCATAAAAGACACCATGGACTGGCATTCGACTAGATTGCGCAGTCCGCTAATCACTACTCCAATATGAATTTGGTTCCATGTACGATTTGCTTCTATTAAAAGTCATGATTTCGATTTGGTTCAAAATTACCACCCCTATGCAAATAGTAGATCATTGGGCTTCTTGTATGTACTGGAGCACAAAAGGTTCTGATAGACTGATACTGTATTTTCAAATTTCAAGGCAAACAAGAACGACCGTTGGGCTTCTTTTTATGTATGAGAGGTAGACATGAAGATATGTATGTAAAACGTGGAAAAGCAAAGCTGGGAAACCCTTTCACATTTCAGTAGAGTGTGTTTTGGAGATGGGAGGAAATGAAGGATACAAGAAGATACTGTTTGAAGACAATGACGATGTTTTGATATCTGGAAAAGGCCATTAAGAACATCAAAAATAATTAAAATCCAAAAATGAACGCCGTTGCCGGGGATCGAACCCGGGTCACCCGGGTGACAGGCGGGAATACTTACCACTATACTACAACGACATTGTTGAAAATCTTTTATTTAATATAATAAAGGTGATGATAATTTATTCGTTCAGCTCACATTCGTGCTCAGCTATGTGTCTATTTAAATCTCTTTAACCTTAATTAAAATTCACTAACTCAGAGTTAAATTTCTTTAATTATTTTTTTGTAAGAACCAATGGTAAATATATTAACCTAAGAGTGAATGAATTCAAAACACCAACAAGTGGCAAGTAGGGAGGGTGTGAGCGGTCCACTCCGTGGAATGCGTATTTGTAAACTATCATTCTCCTTTAATAAATTATCAAATAAATGCTATAAAAATAACAGTTTAAATATCAAGCGGAGCTCTGCATCATGCCAAGCTCCCTTTTTGCACCACATGGGGGCAAAAGTGTAGAGCCCCCCATGAAAATTAATTTCTAAAAAGAACCATCATGAGAAGGGTACCATCTAACAAAAAAGAGATGGGTACCACCTTGGTGATTCTGATTCCTCATTTTTCCAAAATTAGTCAATTGGATTACCATGACCAGCCACAACGTCCAGGATCGTCCAATCAGTTTTTTAGTGTGTTGGACTTCGAGGAGGGTGTATAAGGGGTCATCCACCCTCCTTAAGACAGGCTCTTTTGAAGTGGTTGCTTAGACTTTGTCTTATGACATCTAAGTGGCTACCTTAGGTTTGGTTATGTGTGTGCCTTTAGAGTGTGCGTTATAAGATATCATTTTAACCAAAAAAAAAAAGAGGATGTTTTTTTTTTTTTTTACCTAAAGGCCATGTTTGGTTCCTGATATAAAATTGGCACGGGTTCTTGTTGGGCTTCCCGGACCAGAAAATTCACTAAACATTCTTTTAGAGTTTAAATGTTATTAATTTAGAAATATAATTATTTTTTATTTTAAGGGATTAAGGTTGAGGGATTCGAAGCAAATAAACAGAGCGAATTTGAATCAAATAATGGTATATTTGAATTCATATTTGATACATATCCAACTATCCAAATTCAACTTAATATCCGATGGATGGTGAAATGGAGTATTTATATCCGATTTTGATTAAAATATTTGAATTAAAAATATTTCAAATTACTCGATTACTTTTAAAATAAAATAATTTTTTTTAAAATTAATATTTTATTTCATCTAATATTTTAAATAACAACTTAATGCCTAAAATTATATAAAAAGTATATATTAATAAGAATATTTTAATCTTATAAACTTAGTATATATATATATAATAGGTTAGATATATATCAATATACGAATTAGTAGTGATAATAAAATTACTATTTGAAGTGGTTCTGCAGAGGATACCTATTTAAATAAGAATGCTATGTCCACTTTTGGTGGTCCACTCTCCCCTACTTTTATACAAGAAAACAAATAGTATGACATTTTTTTTTTTTTTGGTGAGTCCCATTACTTTTGTTTTTTTCTTTTTTCTTAAAAATTAGTTAAGATAATTGGAGAGTGGACGGACGGAAAGTGGGCATAGCATTGCTCGTTTATAATTATTGGAGAAAAAATTTGAATGCAAAAGCGATATGGATATTATTCGTATCCGTTAACACCCCTGTATAATATGATAATGTTGCATAGTATGATAATGTAAAGGTTCCTACATACATACACACACGTATCATTAATCCATTAACTTAGACCATTCAATTGCCTAGGGTACTTCATCGATTAGGCATCACTCTAAGATGAGATGATGGGTTAATTCATAGCCTTTTCCACATCAAAGTCATCCTGAACAATGTTATTACTCGTACATGAGGTTTTATTCATGGTGCTTGCGCAACCCACCTATTGTCACACCAAGGTGTGGGTGAGATCTCAAACTTCGGTCTTTCGTGCTAGGGATGTCAATGGAACAGATCAAAATTCGGATCTGATCAGATTAGACCAACTGCTAAGCCACTCATGGATCAGTTGGGATATGAGATCTGAATCAGAATATAATTGGATTATATTTATTGCAATTTGATCCTATTAAAATTTGATTAGATTATAGTATATAATAGTAATAATATAAGTTTTTTAATATATTATATTAGTACTATTCATAAAGCTTTTAAACTTTTTTAATTAAAATATAAAATTTTAAAGATAATGTTTGGATCATATTGGAATCTTGAATTAATAATCATATTCAAATTTCAGTAGGACAATCCAAAATCAAATGGATCTCAGATTGGATTTGAATCTAATTTCAGTTGAATTGGATTACATATCTGGTCCAAATCCGATCCGTTTACGGTCCTACTTCGTAATAGTCTACTCGGAATATCACTTCGCAACTGTGAACAAAACTCAAAGTGAATATCAGCATTTTCTTCGAAGCAGTATTACCGTATGCAAGTGGCAGCCATGTTCCCATTGGAATGGGATGAAGAACTTGTTGGGGGAAAATAATGGAACTTGATGGAAAAATTAAAACAAAACACACACACAAAGGAACACAAGTGATATACGTGGTTCAGCAACAAACTGCCTACGTCCAGGGGTCAAGATCTGATCATTTCTTTATTCATAGAAACCTTGAGGAATCAGTACAAAAGCACTCAACTCACATTCTCTGTGAAAACCCAAAGAATAATCTCTATCTATCCTCCCTTAAACCTTTCCCCAAGCCCTATTATGTTTTAACCTTTTCTGTTATCTCTCACTCCCAATGCAAAAACGTTCCCTTGATCCTTTGATACTAACCTAAGACCCATAATCCCCTATTTATAGGCCTAAATAGGAGACCTAGACAATTAAAAAGTCTCTCAATCGGAATAAGAGTTTCCCAAAAGCAAAACTAACTCAAAATAGCAATTGTTGAAAAATTCCCGGTTTGGTTGATCGATCGGCGCACCCCAGCCGATTGATCAACGGTCCAAGCTTAAACCCCGTCGCGCCACCAATCGATCGGCCATAAGTGGCCGATTGATCAGCCATCCTTGATGAGTTCAGAAACAAGCCAAATTCTACAAATCTCCACATTGGCGAGAATTCCGCAACACCGCCACGAACCAAGAGAACCGATTTACTAATCATCAAACAAACCTCCAAGATAGAAACACCGCCTCACCGATATCCGGGAAGCATCTCCACCTCAAACCAAAACCTCTCTCAAAATTTTGTCATCTCGTTTGCAAATATCATAAATAATCCTTTTGACTTTGTTGGCCTCTGCACCATCTGCGAAAGAGACCCACCAGCTACACACACCCTCGAATCCAATCCCGGAAAGCACTCCACCAGATTCGATAAAACATGGTCAAAACACATGTGTAGCCTGAAAACTCATTCTTCAATTTAGAAGAATCCCGGATGAGGACATAAACACGTCATCTCCGTCAAAGGCACATTATCACAATCTCCACCCTTACGAAAACCTACCGAAATACCCATCTCTGTACCGATTGCAAAAGAGACTTTAGGTGAGCTTTCTATCCTCTACACAACATCAAGTTTTCGTTTTCCTGCAGACCTTGTAGTAGCTCCGCCTATTATCGTATTCCCCTCCAGGAGATATAAACCACCACACTTCTTCCCTTTCATCAAAATCAAGAACTCTGTTTTCCCCGCTTTATTTTGATAATTCCACTTGCAACTGTGTAGCAATAGCCATTGAAGTCTAATTGCACGAGGGATATTAAATTCCTTTGCAACTTAGGGGCACAAGCTACACCTCCCAAAGCTCGAATAATTTCATCAAACATTTTTATCTTTACATTACCAAACCCCGTGATTTCACATTCAGATCCATCACCCACTTTTCATGTCCCATTTTGGAATGTATTAAAAAATTCTATATTTGAGCAAATATGACATGAAGCCCTCGAATCTAAAATCTACTCACCAGAAAAATTGTCCATACCTTTGGAGACTGTGAAAACATCTCCAATGTATTCCTTATTATCCGTTGCTATTGTCACCAAAGAATCTCCTCCGAAAGAATTCCTCTTTCCATCAACACGCCTCAGACACTCCCTTTTGAAGTGTCCTAATTCTTTGCAATGATAGCATTGGACCCCGCCTTTTCCCTTGGATTTGGATCTGTCCTTGCCTTTTTCAAATCTTCTCTCCAAGTCCCTTCCTCCTCCCCGAGCAACCATAGCATGATTATTCTTATCATGCGATGGCTTCCACCTAATCTCGTAAGAGAGTAATACCGCCGTGACCTCCTCCATCAGTAATGTCTCTTTGTCATACATGAGGGTTGTTACCAAGTCATCATATAAGTCTGGAAGTGATGTAAGAAGCCCCACGGCCTGGTCTTCTTTATTCACCTTGACACTAACTTTCTGCAGCTGATTCAAGATCTGGTTGAACACATTAATATGCTCCATGAAATCTGCATCATTCGCCATCTTTAAAGTATTGAACTCCTTTTTCAAATATAATCTATTGGTAAGGCTCTTTCCTATATAGAGCGTTTCCAACTTCTTCCAAAGATCAGGTGTCGATTCCTCATCCATATGCATCAAGTTATCTGCAAGACAGAGGCGTATTGTGCTGACTGTCCTCGCCTCAATGCCTTCACAATCTGCATTAGACATCTTTTTCGATTTACCGGAATCCCCCTTCAACGCCCTTGCAAGATCCTGTTGAACCAGGACATCATTTACCCTCATTTGCCACAGATTGAAACTCCATTTTCCATCAAACTTCTCCAAGAAAAATTACCCAGAATTTTTCAAAGCCTTTGAAAAATAATTAACCCGGAGCCCTGATATCAATTTGTTGGGGAAAATAATGGAACCTGACAGAAAAATTAAAACAAAACACACACACAAATGAACACAAGAGATATACGTGGTTCGGCAACAACCTGTCTATGTCCACGGGTCAAGATCCGATCACTTCTTTATTCACAGAAACCTTGAAGAACCAGTACAAAAGCACTCAATTCACATTCTCTAAGAAAACCTAAAAAAAAAATCTCTATCTATCATCTCTTAAACCTTTCCCAAGCCCTAGTATGCTTTAACCCTTTCTATTATCTCTCACTCCCAATTCAAAAGCATTTCTTTGATCATTTGATACTAACCCAATACCTATAATCCCTTATTTATAGGCCTAAACAGGAGACCTAGACAATTAGAAAGTCTCCCAATTAGAATAAGAGTTTCCCAAAAGCAAAACTAACTCAAAATAGCAATTTCCGGAAAATTCCCACTTTAGCCAATCGATTGGCGCACCCCGGCCGATCGATCGGCGATCCAAGCTCAAACCCCATCGCGCCACCGATCGATCGGTCATCCTTGATGAGTTCGGAAACTAGCCAAATTCTACATAACTTCACCAAGAAGAAAGAGGTGATATAGTAAGAACAAAAGACAGAGGAATATCAATCAGTCTTTAGGGAAAGGCAGATCTTCTAGTACTTTGTTATTGACATAGGCCGGTATCTGGACCTTTCTTAGTGGATTTGCTGTGTTGTAATCCCGTAGAGTTTCTTTCTTTTATCTTTTAGTGCAAATCTTCTTAAGTCACTCTCCCAAGAATCTTTTTTTTTTTACGTAAGGCCATAAAAGCAAGATAAAGTTGGCTAGCATCCCGGGTTTGCTCATGTGGTTGTGTGTTATGTTTGAAACCGAAATATATAAGATGAGAAAGTAAGGAAGATGATGAAGGGGTAAATGCCGTGAGGCTGAGTGTGGTAATTCAAGAGATCTTCTCGCAAGACCTACAGATTTCTTATGCCTTTTGGATCATCTTTCTCATAGAGTTTATACCCCTTGTACCCCTTTTATAGATCTGTTGGTAATTTGGAGACAGTTAAGGAGTTTCTTGCACATTAATGAATGCCCTTAAATGGCATTCACAACTGCTGTTACATATTCAAAGATTCACTAACGACTCTCATAGCCATTAGTGCTAACATCTCCCCAATTCGCATGAAAACTAAATATCTCCAACTTCATCATGTGAGTAGTGACATATTATAACATTATTCCTGTTCGGAAAAGTTATCCATGTTTTTTTGTGACAACTAGACTTGTGATGAATTCTGTATAGTGTGGTGGAAAGGATAGCTTTTTAGATCAAATTTTGGGATTATAACTATTATCTATATATATATATATATATATATATATATATATATATATTTATTTATTTGTATATTGAACTTTCAATTCTTGTAATTTTGGAGGACTAAGATAAACCTTAAGATTAATCTTCTATTTAAGGTTATAAACACTATTCCTGTCTCAAAAAGTTGTAAGCGGGCCCAGTAACTTAATCGGGCATCTAGCTTCTTTGCTCGGTGTGTGTCTCTTGTAACTATGGTTAAGATTCACTAACCCTTAGGGTTAAAGAATCTAATCTTAGTTTCAAGAAAATAAAACCATTTTAAGATTTATTTTTTCTAATAATTTTTTTTAAAATTTTAAAATAAGGTTAGATTCTTTAACATTGTTGGTTAGTGAATCTTAACCACACTTAAAATGGGACATAGCGAAAGGAGGCTAGGGCCGAGTATGTTACTCGGACTTCAGCCAAGCAAAACCGTTGTCAATGGAACTCCTTAGGAATTTTTTTTGTATGTACCAATCCTCCCAATAAAGACGTGCCACTAAATTCTATATACACGCTATATTGGAAAAATCCCAATTTTAAAGAGGAATGCTAGCCCTACTCTTAGTCAACCTCTATTCTCCGTCTCCGTCAAGCATCTGTGTATTCTGCATAAGAGAAGGTGTTTTAATCATTACAAATTTAAAGGTACATGGTGGAGGCTAAGAGCAGGGCTAACACTCCTCAAAATAAATAAATAAAATCCTTACTCTTCTGTGTTTTTTATGGAACAGGTGTACGATAGAACTTATAAGGTGCATTGTAATTAGCGTTAGGAGTCCTGCAGAAGTAGTGGTTAGGTGAGGTTATAGCGAGAGGGTTGTGGATTAAAACCTCTCCAGGCGGTGGATCTTAAGAGGGTGGGCTTTGTCATCCCCCATATAAGAGGGGTGGGCTTTAGGCTTTTAGCCCCACTTAGAGCCATCTAAGGTGGGCTCCTCATAGTGAGAGAACTAAACCACAAAAAAGCCCAGCACGCCAAAGGCCTACCCGACAAGAGAGAGAAAAGGGAAATGCCCTTGCAAGGCTCACAGGCGAGACTTCAGACTTCAGAGTGGGGCTTTCACTTTCTGTTTATGATATTATGGACGGATTTGGGTGGATATGTATAAATCTTTCTCATTATCACTGCGGATCCTTAAAAAAAAGAGTTTGTATCTAGAGCCGGCCAAAGCCATTTGGAGGCTTAAAGCGAAAATTCTAAATAAGGCATTTTAAAAAAAAATTTAATATTATTAAAAAAAATTAACTATAAATGGGGCCTTTTATTTATTTTTAATATTCTAAATGAGGCCTTTTTAGTATTATTTTTTTATTTTTTTAATGGGGCCTAAAGCAAAGGATTTGATGGCTTAATGGATGGGCCAGCCCTGTTTGTATCGAATAAAGTATAGAGCAGTGATAGACATACCCATGAATCCCATTTACAAACCTAAGGTTATACCTAATTGGTCCAGCTCGACTTTTATGTGCTAGAACTTTGGCTCATAAACACAAAAGTATTGTACATGCCTTTTTGAAAAGATTTGGCTCGGATGGGGTTCATGGGTGAAGCCTTGAATTTTTTTGATAACCAAGTTTGTGGGCCATCTTGTCCATGCACTTTGTACATATCATACTAGTTTTGGTTCTCCTTGTTTACGGGGCAATTATCTTAGGACTGATTAACGAACAAAACTGCTCGCAAACATATCAAGCTCAACTCGTTAAAAGCTTGATCAAGATTATTTATTTAATAAACAAACCAAGCTCGAGCTTGATTTTTCAGCACGTTTAATTAATGAGCCAAGCTTGAACATGCCACTACTTAGCTCATTAAAAGCTCGGCTCAATTATATATATATACTTATTAAAATATTTAAAATATATTTACTTAATTTAAATATTAAAATTAAGTTTATTTATTATATACTAATAAAAATTAATAGTGCATAATGAATTTTAAATGATAAGAATAACTTTTATGCAATTATAAATTTATACTAAAATTTTAGGGAACACTATAATTTCTACAAATGTAAAATTTCCACCCAATATAATTTGTTATATCCAATGAACCCTGTTCACAAATGGCTTGAGCTCATTTAATAAAGCTCAAGCTTGTTTATTTAATAGACAAGTGAGGCTCGAGCTAGATTTTCGAGCTTATTTAATTAAAGAATGAGCGTGAACACCCCACTACTTAGCTCAGCTCGATATCACTCTCAAGTTGTAAATGACTATGCCTTGTTAAATAATTAAATAATATAGTATAATATATATATATATATATATATTTCAAAATTTTAGGATGCCTCCTCATGTCCTATGGTTATGCCTTATTAAACTATTTTTTTTTTCAAAAGTTCAAGGGGCAACTGCCCCTTCTGCCCCATGTTATGCCTTATTAAACTATAATTGTTTTTCAAAAGTTCAACATGAGTAGTTGCCCACATGCCATATGGATATGCCCTATTAATTATCATTTTTTTAGTTTCTCAAAAGTTTAGGGGGCAAGTGCCCCCCTTTTCCCTAGCTCCGCCCGTGATTGCACACACATATGGAGACAATGTCGAGTCTAAGCTCAGTTAAATCCAGAGAATGTTGTGATCAAATTCCTTGCACGTGTGCGAGTTGTGATACTTTGGCTCTAGAGAAAGCATAATTCAAGCACATCAGAGTTTACTCACCATACCCTACTACAAATAAATTACAGTTTTTTGTTGGTGTATAGCACCTGAAAAGAAAACAATTTTCGAAAAGTCCATTAATTCCTAATATTTAAACATAGATGACTACAAATATATATATATATATATATATATATATATATATAATCACTCTTAAAATTTGCTTAGTTGAAAGTCTTTCTTAAAGATAGATAAAGTCTTTCATATATGCAAGAGAAATGACAGTACTATCTATGAGATTTAACTTAGTTTAGATTCACTCCGGTGTATCTCTATAGCTTGTATTACTTGACAGAAGATGGGTGCACTTAACCTCTTTTAGGATGCCCAAAATATAGGATAAGAAAATAATATATTTTGTCGTCTAGTCTCAACATTGGCATTTATTTACAATGAATAAATTTCTTTGAAAATACCAGATTTTTCTCATAATAATATTAACCTAGTTCAAAGGGGAAAACAAACATTTCCTCAGACAATCATGTCTATTGTTTGACAATAAAGGAGCCTTGTTTGATTAATCCATGTGTTGGTTGTGCTTATTCTTCTGCCAAATCATCTTTTAATAAGGTTAATTTAATTCCAAATATTTTACTATTTAGACACAGTTAGGATAAACCCATTCTTCTTAGGTCCATAGCCTTGTCTTATTTTATCAATACTGTTTGGATACAATTAGTTATTTATTTACCTTAAGATTGTTTGGATACAATCTATACCCAAGTCCAATTGACTGTTTGGATGCAGTCACAACTCTAATTATTTAATTAAATCAAAAGAAATTTTATTTCAAAATTTTCGAAGGGTTCAAATTTTGCCCTTAGTCCTAAAATGATTCATAATAAGAATCTAAATATTTTTTTTTGTGGAAATGTTATCATGTAACTCACACACAGCCACACCTATGGTAGCCGCTAATGAGCCATAAGGGAAAGTCCAAGCAACCACTTCAAAAGAGTCTGTCTTAAGGAGAGTTGATGACCCCTTATACACCCATGTAAAGTCTACTTCCCAATCGATGTGGGACTAAACCCGGGATACACTAAGTATAAATGTGCCAAAATTTGATTTTTATGAGAAACTCAATCCGCCAACTAATCCATATATAAATTAAATTTGGTTGAAGACCGGTCATAAAGTGATTTGTTAAAAGGGACGCGTCTAATGGACTGTCCAATAACTTGATCTAACTTGGAGAAGATGGCATGGAACTAAAAGTCTTCTCCTCTACTCATTTGGTGTGGTGTATGAAGGAACCTAATGGGTTACCATCAATTCTTGTACGGCCATGATGGAAAATTGGATTTCCTTTTTTTTCTCTCATCTTTTGTACGGTTGATGTACATTTTTTTTTTGGTTAGTACGGTTGGTGTACATCAGTACATGGAAGAAGAGAGTTTCTCGGTGCGTTTGGATTTATGGAATTGAAGAACGGAATTGTCAATTCTATGAGACAATTCTAATTTCATCCTTTGTGACACATTATAAATAGGGTGGAATTAAGATTTTCTAATTCCATAAAGAATTCAAGCAGTGATTTTAAAGACAAATTTATAAGATTCAATTCCACAGTAAAATGGTCTTATTTGATAAATCCACGCTGCTGTAGAATTTAAAAACAAAAAAGAAGCCTGATGGTTTCATTTCTCCAGGAATTTAATAGTGCATCCAAACGATAGAATTTTGAATTTCGTGGAATTTAATTCAGTATGTTTTAATTCCATGGAAATCAATTCTTTGGCTCAATTCCAATTCCATAAATCCAAACGCACCCTTAAGGAATCAAATCCTCTACGGTGATAACCGGATTTGGCAAATCCAGTTACCACCCCTAGAGGTCGCCACGTGTCTCCTTTGACACCCTTTAACTGTGGGTAAGGTTCACCCACCCCTATCACCCATCCATCCTTGGTTTATTTTATTTTATTTTTAATATTATTTTTTAAAAAAAATTAAAAAACTGTTTTAATATTATAAAAAAACCAAAATTGAGTGGGTGAACTCTAGGGGTGGGTGAACCTTACCCAAGATTAAGGGGTGTCAAAGGAGACACATGGTGACCTCTAGGGGTGATAACCGGATTTGCCAAATCCGGTTATCACCGGAGATGATATGGCTCCTTTCTTCTTTCTCCTCTTTTGATTCTAGTATTTTCTAGAGGACTCGTAATCCTCTCTAGTTGTAACCGGAATCAGGATGTTATGCCCTTGAACTCGGCATTTGACCCTTTTGACACCCTTAACTATGGTTAAGATTCACTCACTCCTAAGGTTCACCCACCAATCCTTAGTTCTTAAAAAAAATTTAATCGTGATTTAAAAAAATATTAAGATATTTAAAAAAAAAAATTTCCTAAAAAACAAGGATAGGTTGGAGTGGGTGAATCTTAACCACAGTCAAGGAGTGTCAAAAGGAACACATGGCAACCTCATGGGCGTAACCAGACTCGGGAGAGTGGTTACAACTAGAGAGGATTACAAGTCTTTCTAGAGTTAAACTTCCCCTAAGTACTACACTCCTCTTCCTCATCTTCTCTTTTATACAAAAATGTGCTGGACTCCCATACTAAAGGGAGTTGTTCCTAATACCGAGATCCAAGTACCTAAGGGTTGTTTGACATCAATCGTAATGGACAATTCTCTATTCTCTAAGGAATAGAAACTCTAATGGTCTAAGGAATTATTCTCAATACAAATGGTTCATGTATGCAATTGTGAGGCCACACTCTAAGAGGATACATAGATTCGGAAGAGACACAATTGTACATTGAATTCACCAAAGGCCACACTATAAGAGGATACATAGATTCGGAAGAGACCACCAATCACAAGAAAGATGGAATGATTTAGATTAATATATCACATATATTGCACCACCATATGATCATAAAGGAGATGGAATAGTTTAGAACCACATTAATTAAATTAATAATAGTTATTATTAATTTTTAAAACCAAATTTAAATCATAATCAACATTTTCCATTCTGATCACCCTCCCCTCCCCAAACCCATATTTATTATGTTGGACTTGGTATACCTAGCTTTGTTTGGATATGTAAGACCAAAGTTTTTAAAAACAGACTTATTCAACTAGTCACAAAAAGCTAGTGGTTCCGAACACAAATGGGAGGGACAGTGTTTTAGATTGGAAGGAGATTAATTTTTTCTCTCAAGCTCAGTTTGAGCTCAAATTTAATTCAAGCTTAGCCAAGTTCAAATTGGCTCAAACTTGATTAAAATTTTAGGATTATTTTAATCAATTTTATATATAATAAGAAGCCTTTTTTTCAATATTAATTATCATACAATGGACTATTTAGATTAATTCATTCATATACAAAATAAGAGTTGAGGAGAGTCCAACTCAAAGAGTAGAGAGGTAGGGATAAGAAAATTTTCTTTTGGTTTCTTACAATCATTATCTCTTACACTTATCTTTCATAAGTTAAAAATAGTTAAAATAAACAAAGTTAAAACATATTATTATGTATTAATATAAACATGATTTTTTAAAAAATAATTTGCACCTGCGATAGAAGTGAAATTACAGAGCATGACGCTGTGAAAACAAGAGATTGAGATTGATTTCTTGTTTTTTCCTAAAAAATCTAACGAAGAATTGTAATTGAATATGGAAGGATATATTTAATATATCAATGATCATCTTCTTTAATGTGACTACAAACTTGAATTAAATGATTTTATCAATTCTTGTATATAGTTTAAAAAGTCAAAACGTTATATTTGCATATACAAGTAATTTTTAAGAACCATTAAATATACGTGCGTGCGTGCGCGCGCGCGCTTTTTGATGCGAGTGTTACTTAGCATGGAACCTACAAAAATTTAAGAAAAATAGTTAACATACCCATGGTTCCCTTTTTGTAACGTCTGTCCTCATTGGTCCACGCCCTAATTTTAAATTCTCACCTATTGTGGTTAAGATTCACTCACACCTAAGGTTAAGCAATTTAAAATCTTAGTTTTCAAATTTTAATTTTGTTAAGCTTAACCAAGGTTAAGGGGGTGTTAAAAGAGACACGAGGACAAGGGTAAGATAGGAAATGGACCCACGGAGGGAGGAGGGAGGAGGGAGGAGGGAGGAGTGGAGGACATTCCATGTGGGGGATTCTAACTAACAACGTGGTGCTTTTGCAGCTGTCACCACGACTTTCTTTAAAGCCCACGACCTGTCTTTATTTTTGCTTTTTTTTAAAACAATTTTTGTTAACACAGCGAAGGAACAACCGCACGACCGGTCCACATCTACTCTTCACCATTATTTTCGTTTTTAACTTACTCCCAATCCCCTAATTTTTTTTTCTTATTCAAATTACCAAATTACCCTTATACATTTTTAAAAAAAATTTATAATAAGGGGTGTATCCACTTCTGACTATAAAAATTAAATCAAAAGTCGCTAAAATTACATTCGAAGGATAGAAGTGACTTTCACGAGAAGTACATTCACGTGAAGAAAAACTTTCCATCGGTGTGTGACAAACAAGATATCCTGACCGGTTACAAACCACGAGATAAATGATGTTTCATATAATAATAATAATAATAATCATATGATGTTTCATATGATGTAGTGTAGCTGAGTGGTCCCACTCAAAAGCAAAAGCATGTTAGTATAGTAGTATACTGTTTTTAGAGGGTATGACAGGGACCTAAGCTTGCCCCACAAAAAGAGAAGGAAAAAAGGATAGTGAGCTCAACTCAAATCTTTCAGGCTCCATTGGTTTAGTAGACCTTTTAAAAGTATGAAACATTAATGTTTTGAAACGAGAAACAAGAGTTTAGGAAGAAAGGAAAGATGGTTTCTTTACTTGAGGATATCTTGAATTTATGGAGTTCAATTTAGTTAGAAATTTCACAATTCATGGAACTTCAAAAATCTAAAAATTTTAGAACTTGAAAGTTCTATATTTGTAGAACTTTTGCTTTCTATGAAATAATATAATCTTAGACATTAAGTAAAATTAGGCATGAAATAATGAAAGTTTTGGACTTTTAAAGTTCTACCAAAAGAAGGGAACATCAGGGATTCATGCTTATTGGCATTTCCACGATTACACCACTTATATTATTATTATTTTTGGTAGAAATGATGATATCAGTTCATGTGGTCATATCAGCCATGAGGAATGTCTATGAACTCTTGCTGGGTTCTGTCTTCTGTTGCAAAAAGACAGCCACAGCTAGAAGAGATGTCCTAAAGCCCCTTAACCTCATCAGAAAGCTGGGGTCAGGATCCTTAATCAAGCCAAGGTTCAAATTTTCGTTTAAATTTCGCGAAATTCGGTTTTGCTCCCACCCTACAAAATCGAAATGGCTAAAATTTCGTTTTGACTGATTTCGACCAAAATTTCGGTTAAAATTTTGAAAATTTATTTTATGAAATATCGAAAAATTAAGAATTAAAATAACATTTCCCGAGAACTTAAAATTTTTAATTTTCAATTTTGTTTGGAGGACCGAAATTACCAGCATAAATGTGATTTCAAACCTTCCATGATTGAAAGTTCTTAAGTATACGAACCAGACAGTTCAACTACATTGTCCAATTCGGGTTTCAGAACACTACTTCCAATTCCAATCAAACCCTGCAAGATGGAGGAGTCCTCTCACTCTGATCCATTTGCTGCTAGTATTTCGCTACCATAATTGAACCAGCAACATGTATTTATATGTATACAAACATATATACACATACAAAACAATCCATTATAACACAATGCAAGTCGCATAATCGACACAACCATTCACATTACTAACAGTCTGACAAAGAAAATGAAAAATACATGTACGAAATTAAAAACATGGCCAAATGCTAAAAATACAACCACCATCAACCAAATGTCCTGCGATACCACTTTCTTATACTAAGAGAGAAAAATAAAGCCACATCAAATTAAAGTGGAAAAGCACAAGGAGAATAAACGCAAGCTCTTCTGTTCTTCAGTTCTCCCAAATTCAGCTTGGAATTTGATGAAATGTTCCTCCAAATTCCCTCTGTGAAACGAGCAAATCCGGAGGTTATATTCCTCCCATTTTGAATATATACCAGACAGTTGTTGACTTACTAAAACTACATAAACTCATTCTAAAGCCATTGATGTCTGAATAGATCCTGCCAAATCATACATAAAAAATTATAAATATCAAAACTTACAAATACCCATAGTACTTCCACATACCAATTAATAGCATTGGGCTAACACTATCCAACATGTAGTCGATAAAAATAAATAGACGTCAAAAACCACAAGAAAGTGATGCTCACTCACAACAAATATGTCTATTTACTTAAACCAGGCAACCATATAGCTTTGTTACTTAACTATTATGCTTTCAAACACATAAAAGTTATCTCTAACAGTGGGCTTAAATCATTTCCAATTTACCAAATTGTTGAACAACTCCAGAAAATATAAAGAAAGTAGGTCGTGCTTGATAATGAACTTGAGATTGTAAATTTGAAATGAAAGAAAATAAAACCAAATCCAGAAGTTCTCAGTTTCATAGCACTACCTACTTATCTAGCTCTTTCTTAGATTTCAAGATATTCCACCAACAAACATGAATTGATATTCCCTCTTGATTCAAAAGTCACACTGCAGTTCTCATATAGGGTGGTGGGGGGATATTAAATTTGCTGGGGACCTGGGATCGATAACCCCTTCAGTAATACAATCAGTTATTAGCTTTACAATCTCGAACTAAGATTATCAAGCCATAAACTCCAACCCAAATTGAGTTTTAGTAAGAAATGAAGACAACTTCAGAAATCTAACACTTATAGAAATCAAACCCAGACCATTAAACTTCAACCAACTTAGAGTTCTGGTTAGAAGTCAAGATGACTTGGAAATATTACACAAACCGAGATTTAAAGATCCAAAAAATAAAAACTGAGCAATTTTAGAAAAAGATAATTGGCTTCTCTATGCTCCTTTCAGCTTATTTTGGTTACAAATAGGGTAACTTAATTTAAATGCCTTATTTTACAGTTTTGACCTTGAACTTCTGACCATTATAGCTTTCTTTTACCTCAAAAATGTCAAATACCCAGCATGCCACAGGAGTTTACATGGACAAAGCAAGGCCATTCAACATGATCCAACCTGAAGTATTCTATTTCCTATATTATGTCCCTGAAACATGTTAGCACAGATGCTCCATGGAGATAATGACCAATCCACATCATCATAGTAACAAGATTCTCCATTTTTTTTATTATTGGTAAAGCAAATTATATTAAAAGCAAAACGAATTACAGGAAACAAGCAAGAAGAAAGTTCACTGAGAGTAAACCTACCCCACTATCAATACAAAAACAGATATAAATTCTCCAATTTTTTAAAAAATTCCCAAATAATGCACTACTTTTTTTTGTCAAATAATTAAATTACAAAGAATTCGCAGCTTTTTGAAAAAATCACGAATTTCATGACTTAAACATGAATTATTCACGAATTCTTGAAAAAGTCACAAATAAATATCTATTTAATTAAATATATTTGCTTACAATTTTCATAATTAGTATTTTTTTTTATCTTTCCCTTATCCCCCCCTTTTCTTTTGAAATTTTCAAAATTTTCCCTAGTCAAATAATTCTTGAACTCTGACTTGGTTAGCATTACTAGCCATGAAAACAGAATCAGCTTACTCAGGCCACAAAAAGCATTCAATACATGATAGAAATCCCATCTCTATCTCTCTCTGGAGTTATTTAGCTTTTTCGTAAGCTAAATATCCATGATCTGTTTATTTCTTGTTTTCCTCATAGGTTTTTGTCTGTACTTTTTCTTCACCAGGGATCTTGTACAAACAGAAACATTATCATCAGATTCACTTAGTCAAAAGTGTCAAACTGAACCTATGACATTACCATAACATTCATCTTGCGTTATTGGATAGCATACCCATGAACATTCAAGAGGCTCTACTATGATGATTGCTAGGTGAAAGCAGGACAACCTTTGAGTAATCAGTTTGTTAGTCACTTGAACTCCATCTACCCATTTGGATTTCAAGTCTGCCTAGTTTTGCTGAATTCTACAAATTCCAAATATGACCAAAAAAATAAGAGACAATAGCACCAAGTATGAGAAATCCCAACCAGACCCATTTCGTAGAACCCAAGTTCTAAAGCCAAGCACCAAAAGGAAGAACAAACATTGTCTGAGTCCTTTATGGACCTAGCATACTGTTCTCATCTGTTTAAACTTTAAACCATGTTTGAACCTCTATTGCTACTATTATTGATTCATTTGTCACTGCTTATATTTTCATCATCCCATGTATTTGAGAATATCATTATTCTGAAACCAAGCTGAAGGAATCAAGCTCTTAAACTCTTTCCCTCAATAATATCATCATTTTTTCCTGGTAGAATCATCAATTTCACTATAACTAGATGTGAAAAATACATCTCCCTCCCTCCCTAGTTACAACTAATCTTTCACCAACAAATTCTTGTACATCAACAATCAAAGGTGATGGGCAGCTCTATCACTACATGGTCCACCAAGACCATGAATCCATCTTCAACTACCATCAAATCTTGAGGTTGTCTTAATCCATCTTCAACTGCAAATTTCATTTTCACAGTCTATATTATGATACGTGGAGTAGATGGTCCAAATCAATTTAGTATGATCTAGGGTTTAACAATTAAATATCCTTTCACCGGTCCTACCATTAAAGTGATTACTAATACAATAATAGCATTTACCTCTCTCAGAGGCTTGGACAAGCATATTGTTATCCATAGCAGCAATAACTTTCTATTCCTTTTAACCCATCGTAATTCATATCACTTGACTAAATTGATTTTGAAAATAATGATATTAGGGAAAGAAGTTGATCTTTCAAGAGACTAACGAGACAAGCTGTATCTCAACCATTTTTGGACTACAAAAAGAAGGGGAAACAGCCTGACGAATAGGAGAGTAATAGAGGTAAATTTGGATCAATGTAGAATGACTCAAGAGTCAAGTCAGTCATAGTCAATGAGTAGAGAACAAGAGTTATGGTGTGTGAGGACAAAAAGTTGGGAATTGGATCAATTGTCACACCTTCAGTAGGAGACTCCAGATGATTGAACCTTCCAATTAGAAGGTTCACACTAATTTACTTGCCAGTTGGAAATGAGGTTTAAATCAACTCCATCCCCTAAAGCAAAGTGCCCAACTAACACAGCCATCTCTCTCCACTCCGACATTAGGAAAACCACACAATCCTGGTCATGTCCAATGCTAGGAATCATTATCTTTAGCAAAACCGTTGAAGCATATCTTACCTTCAAATAGGTACCCAGCTCAACAGCGACCTAACAGCCAATAATAGTAGAACTCACTCAAGTCTCGAATAGGGCCTCGAATCAAATACATCTAGAAAAACCCACCCTGTTTCCCCTGTCATGACCCCAACAAAGACTCATAGTCAAGTTTCAACCGTTTGCAGTAATCCATCATTGAGGCCTCATTTCCTACAAGGACCCTCAATAACAATGTCAAAGGCAAAGCTCACATTACTCAATTGTTAGTTAGTATTTGACTGTAATGCTTAGCATCTAGTTACAGCAGCTAATTGGCACATAATAAAGAATAATTTAAACCCAAAAAAACTAGTGTTTGCACATTAAGATAACTACCTCCAAAAAGGAAACCAAAATTGTCCTCTTCATGCAAAATGAAAAATAGTACAAGTTTGTGCATTTTAGAAAATATATTACAATTTCCTCACTACTAGGATGTTACGATGATAAACTTTGTTGAAATGATCCAGTAACACTATATATGAGACTCAGATTATACCAACAAGAGGTCTGTTGGCCCTTAACAATGGCTGTCCTAGAAGTTTATTTAATGGAGTTTAGTTCAAGTAAAAGAGATGCATAATTTTCGTGTAGAATTTAAATAAATTTATTTATATATATTATATTCTTGTGATATAATTTGAAGCTTAAAATCATGGCTGTTGTGTTTGTCAAAAGAAAGCAGGATCCCCCACAAAATCATACAAAAGAAAATCTGTTGTCAATTAGAGTCATTAGACCAGTTAAAACAAAATCAGCTAGAACTTTTGTTGTACGAGCATACTTCCCGGTCTTTTCCCAGATTGTACTGCCTGTTGTCGATTAGACCAGGTAAAAGCCAAATGCTTGAGTAATAACTGGTTATCAAAATCCCAATTAATGCATTCAACTCTTAATTGGATGACTTTAAAATAATTCCTATACTTATATATCATAGCAAGACCTAGCAAAAGTGGAGTCTTTGAAAGCAATCAAACAATACTAAAGCAGAAAAAATATTAGTTTTTTTTTTCATAACAGTTATTACTTTGGCAAAACATTCACTCTTTCATAACAATCTGTTGTATCATGAAAACACATGCACCGAATTGGAAAACCATAAAGTTCAGCTATTTGAGAATTAGTTCTAAGCTACTTTCTTTCACGAATCAAGAACAATCCGTATCCATATTCGATCACAGAGCAAGAGGAAAAAACACAAGAAACAGAAATAGTTCCATACGTCTCTGGTGATTGAACATTTGAACTTCATCATCATACAGTAGATCAAACAGAGAGCAAAACCTTTGACTTGAACAAAACTCTAGGTCACACAGAGAAAAAAATAATCATGATTTATACCCAAAAATTAAAGGAGTTCCAGGGGAAAATGACAAAATATATGAGATTTCAGAACTCTTACAGTGATTTTGCATTTTGGATCTGGTGAGAAGCAATAAAAATTAAAAAAGACCAGGCTTTCAACAATTCATGAACCAGATTTTCAAAAATTGAGCAAAATAAAGAAGAAATGAGAGAGAAAACCAGAAAAACTAGCTCAAAACTCACAAGAACGAGACAGCCAGCGGTGGGTCACTTCTCCTTGTTAACAGATACGGTTTTGTACTTGGGAGGCAAAATCCTAAATGGAATTCAAAATTTTCCAAGAATTCCCAGCGGCGAAGCCAAATTCCGGACAAAACCTAAACGGAATACTATTCAAACATTCTACATCTTGAAAATCAAAAGGTAAGGATCTCTCCTGTGTTTATATGGTGACAACACATTTATATAAACAATGCCTTCACACAATTGGGTGCAACTATTGTGTAAGGATTCAAACTTCTGATCCTCTTATAGGTACCTCATGAGAGGAAAATTTTCTGTTACATTTCTGGACTAATTGTTAATTTGCCTTTCACCAACCAAAAGAATTTTACAGATTAGATGATTAAAATCCCTAGATCAGGAAGACTTCTGTCTTTGGAGATAGCCCAGGTGGGTTGCTAATATAGAACTAGGTACAATAAAATGTGCAAAAGCTGCAAACATGTACTGAAACTGACGGAGTAGTTATTACCATTTGATTGGCATGATATTTGGATGTTGAAGATAGGGAAGCTAAGTTCTTAGAAGAAAATTTTGTGTGGATTAGACTAACGTACTACATGAAGAGTGCATCCCACCAAACCTATTACCAAACCCCCAGGACCCATATGGTAGTTCTTTGTAGTTTTTATATCTGTAAACATTCTCTATTAAGTACTGATAAAATTAACTTCAGTAGGTCTTTGCAGTATAAAATATTGACTCAAGAAAAGAGGATTTTCTTCCCCATGTAAAGAAGGAAACGCATAAAAATAGACATTTAGGAGTTGCTACTCCTCGCCATGGAAATATGTAAGTAAGAAAACCTTCAGATACACAGCACTACCCCGAAGAGGAACCACAGCAGATAACAATCAATGAAAATAAAAGGGCGCACACAAACACAGTGTGTGTGTATTATAATTATAAATCAAAAAACTGAAGGGAGAAGCATAAATCAAATGTATTCAGATGCAACATAGCATCAAGCATACCTGTCTGTTGTCAGGCTTGCTCCAGGCTGTGACGGGCCGCATTAATCTGTTCCTACTTATGGTTGCTGCTACCCTTCTTCTTCAATAGGCTCCCAAACTTCTGGAGCAGCGGTTTCTTCTTCTTTAATTGTTGCTGCTTTGATGGTGAGCTACCTCCATTGTCCAAGTTCTCCGATGAAGTTAACCCATTGCTCTGATCAAAGCTCTCACCATCCACCTTGGAGTCGAGTTCCTCTTCGAAAGATTCTGGCTCAGCCTCTCTCTCAGGCGAGAAGTCTTTCTCATCACCAATCTTGCAGCTCTCCCACATCTTAGCCTCCACCTCTACCGAGTCATCTTCTTTGTATTTATTTTCCTCTTCTTTGGTAGTTTCATTCCCTTTCTCCAACTTCTCACAAAAAGGAACTTCTGCATCCCTCGAGAGATTTTTGTCTTCCCGGGATTTGTCTTCTCTGGGTTCCTCAAGCTGCCGAAATGGAAGTTCCGGATTGGACTTCTCCTCTTCTCTCCCGTCTCCATTCTCCTCAGAGAATTCTACCACCTTGGGGAGTAAATCATAATCTTTCTCGCTATCAGAGAGCTCCCCATTTTCCTTGCTCTTCTTCCTGGCCGATGCTTCTTCAAGCAACTTAGACAACTCCTCGGCTTTATTGAGAGCAGCAGCTTCTCTGGTTCGGAGCTCTTTGTTCTCTTGGCTAATACTCTGCAGCTCATTCTCTTTGTCCAACAACCTCTCCATCAGTCTCATGCTCTCAGCCTTTGCTTCCTCTACAACTTTTCTAAAAGAAGTCACCTCAGACTCGGCTTCATTTAGGGTATTCTGCAGCTGAGCTCCTTCCTCTTTTGCCGCACAAGCGTCTTCCTCCGCTTCTTTGAGCAAACTAACCAACCTCTCCCTTTCTCCTTTAATGGAAGAGGTTTCTTCTTCCGATTTCTTTATACCAGTCATCAAATGGAGCTCTTTTTGGTCCCACTCATCCTTGAAGTTCTGGATTTCAAGCTTGGATTGTTCGACTGTGCCCAAAAGATGATCAATCTCGTGTTTTGCCTCATCAAGCGCGGCTTCATATTTCTCATTTGTTGCTTTCAAAACCAAGTTCAGATCTTCCATTTGAGTCTCAGATTTTTTAAGATCAGCTTGAATGGATAAAAGCTTTTCTTTGGCTTCTCTGGCTTCTAAAGAGACTTCGTGTAAGGCCGAAGCTAAGCTTTCCATCGCCTTCTTACTCTTCTCCTCTTCGTCTCTAGAGGCTTCCAACTCAGTAATGAGTTTGTTTTTCTCCTCTAGGAGGCTTTGAATGCTCAAAGCTGCGAGCTTCTCATTGTTCAGAGCTTGCATTTTCTCCTCCTTCACGCCTTCAAGCTCAGACTTTAGAGATTCAACTGTCATCCCCATTTCCGATGCTTCTTGCTTTGCCATATCAAAACATCGTTCTGATTTCTCAAGATCTCCTCTTTGTCTCTCGATTGATATCTCCAATAACTCCACCTTTGCTCTTAGAGAAGCGACCTCAGACTCTGCTTCCTGCAATAAACCACTGTTCCCCTCTAGTTGTTTCATCAATGATGCCACAGACTCCGATGCAGATCTCTCTGAGTGATTTGCTTCCACAACCCGAGTCTCCAACTCCTCTGCCTTCTTCCTCCACTCATCCGCTAACTTACCTGCATCTGATTCGGCTTTCTTCAGAGTGTCCATCTCAATTCTGAGTTGTCCAATCGAAGCTTCAGTTTCACCCAACTTATCCTTGACAGTATTTGCTTTCTCAAGTTCTTGTTTCAAAGTATCTACCTCTGAGTTCAGATTCTTTATCATCTCGTTGGACTCTCTAGCTTCTGTCTCCTGCTTGGATTCGAGCAAGACCTTCAACCGACCCAACTCTGCAGAGAGAAACTCCATCTTCTCAGCGTGGATCTCTGCAATCTTAGTTGCATCATCGGCATGGCTCAGGGCTTGATTCTTTGCATCTACGGTCATGGCCAGTTCCTGCTTCACCCTTTGGAACTCCTGGGTAGTAGAGAGCAGAGCAGAAACATCCACAGCATGTTGGTTCCTGATGGCCTCAAGCTCTTTCTGCCATTCCTCTTCCCTCTTCTGGGTCGCCTCAATACCCGCCTGCTCCAACTCATCAGCCCGGAACTTCTCAATCTCAGAACTATCCTCAGCTCGCTTTTGAGCAACCAATGCTTCACCCAGCTTCTCATTTGCCTCCTCAGCCAATCTCTTAGCTTCCTTCAATTCTTCGAGAACCTCAGCTTTCTCTTTTTCAACCGAAGCTAACTGCTCCTTGGACTTATTCAGATCTTCCTGAACAACACCCAATTGGGCTTGTAATTCTGATCCCTTCAATCCTCGTGGTTGTGGTTTCTACAAATCAAATTCATAATGTCAATCAAAAAAATCTCATTAATTTCATAATAAAACATCAGCATTGATGAGAACAATTTCAAGGTTTCAGGGCATTGGTTAAACTTACATCGGGAGGAGTTACAATCTTCGGGGATCGACGATCTACTGCTGGCTTCGAGTCCACAGATCTTGGGGACCGGTCAATTGAAAGCCGGCGGTTTTGCAGGGGAGAAGGTGAATCAGGATCTGATTTAGCTACTCCCCTACCTAATTTACTAATTCTTGGAGTTGCAGGTGAAGTTTTGTTGTGGGAAGCTTCAGATAAACCAGATCTGTTCAAGTCCCAAATCTCATAATTACATAACCATATAAAAAAACCATTAAAGAAAACAGCAAATGTAAGGAGACAGGAACACAAATCATGGCAAAAAGCAACACCACTGAGAAAGTAAGGTAATTCTGAACCCAAAACCCAAAATAAATTACAAACCAAAGATCATATCCCTCTCACAGTAAAAGGAAAAAACAAACGAAATGGAGACAAACCCAGATACGAATCACGCCCAAAAAATTAGGAAAAGTCTATTTTGGATCGAAGATGAAAAAAAACAAAAATAGTCAATGAGCCTCGACCAGATCAAACTCACCAAGCAACGAAACAGAAGAAACGTCGAAATGAAGAACATAGATACAAATTAAGCGCATAACAATATAAAAACCTGAAAGAAAAAAATCACATTTTGAACTCAAAACCAGAAAATAGAAACCCCAGATCAAATTTCTTGATCCCAGCTCCAACCCACCAAGCAGAAAGCAGAAAAACAACCAAAAGAATAAGGACCCAGATTCAAAAAAAAAAAAATCAAGAGGTAACAAGAGACAATTTTTTTTTTTTTGGTAAAAAAAAGAAAAAATCAAAGCTTGAATCCAAGTAGATACAGAAAAGAAAAACCCATATCAGATCTGGGAAGTTGAGTATACTTACTTGGACTTAGAAGAAAGCATGGTTGGTTATAGATGTTGCGGAGAGAGACCTTGAAAGCTTGAATGGAGGCAAAGAGATTTAAAATGCGGACATTGTAAGAGATTTTTGAGGAATTTTAGGAGAGTTTGAAATATTTCTGAGACAAAAGAAGTTGAAGAAAATTTACAGGTAATTATTTCAGTTGGTCTTCCTGTCTACTCTGTCTGGAATCACCAGAGAAGGTTTTGCTCTATCTGTCCTCTCTTACAAAAGCACTTACAAGTAACAACCTTTTTCAGTTTTCACAACAATTACGTGTGAAACTACCAAATTACCCCTACTTTTCTAAACGTAGACTTACATGAACCGGAAAAATCAATAATCCGGAAAATATAAAAAATATTATATTCCTACAAGGTTTGCCCATATGCGGAGAATAAAATGACGTAAATAACCTTGGATTAATTTTTATTTCTGAAAGGAAAATGTACTTGTGGAATTGGTGTGCGGCTTCACCAGATTCACCCCTCTTTGGTAGAAAAACGATTGACTGTACTGATGAATTATTCGCAGCGGCTCACCAAACAAGTAAGAGTCTGAGTCTTTGTCTTTGCCAACAAGTCAAATGATAATTATCTATTATTAGAAGAAACTTATCTTAGTTTTTTAATCATGGTTGTGAAGGTGACTAAGCAACGGAACACATGGATGCCTAAGGCACTTAAAGCGTCACCAGATGAATTTCTTGCAACATAAATCCCTCTCAATATAAGATTTGTATGTGCTGTATTTCTTTAAATAAGGGGACCTGTAATTCATATAGATTGTACAATTTTTATTTTCAAAATGCATTTGAGAGAATCATCATTAAAGACAGTTCTAGAAACAATAAATGACACTTTTAAGTGTCAATAATTAAAAAATAATATAAAAATCTATAATGACGATTTAAATGGGGGGAATAAGAGACGATGGGGAATAAAAAAATAAAAAGTATGCTGTGACAAATGAATAAGAGAGGGGGAGGGGAAGGAGGAAGAGGGTGAGATAAGAAGAGGTCACACCTTCTCTTTTTTTTTCTTCATTTTTCTTGATTATACTCAAAAAAATATAATAAAAAATATATAATAAGTAAAATATATATAGAGTATGTAAGTACTTAAATTATACAAGACCACTTAAAAGAGAGATTTATAGGACTAGAGGGAAGTTGGGACATTTAAAGCCTTTTCTTTTGTTATTGGATCATCTGGGTCTAACTGTATATCTAGGGGTGGCAATTGAGCTGGGCTGGGCTCAGCCCAAGCTCAGCCCAAAGTTCAAAACCTTAGCCTAAGCATTACAGCCTAAACTCGGCTCACAAATAATATTGGGCTTTTGGTTGAGTTCGGACTGGCACAAAGTAGACTGAGGTCGAAATGAGTTCAGGCTGGTTCAAAGTAGAATGAGTTCGGGCTGACCCAAAGTAGACTGAGTTTGGGCCCAAACTATGCTTAAAAAATAGGGTCTTTCCTTTTGTGGGACCTCATTTTGGGCTACCCACTTGGGTTGCTATTGTCCCAACTGCTCTTCTTGTTCATGGGGGTGATACAACAAATGACAAGTGTAAATTTTTGTTTGCTGCCATGTAAAGATTTTTGTCTATGCAATATATGCTATGAAGATTGAAGACGAAAGAGAAGAAAAATGAAATTTTTTTTTGAAAAGAGTAGAGAGAAGAGTGAAGGAAATGAGCTGTGGGCGTTCTCTCTCTCTATTACTATTAATATATTATTTATAAAATATAAAATATTTTTAATTCGGGCAGAGCTAAGTGCAGTCCAAGCTCAATCCAATATTAACTCCAGACCTATATTCTTGTCCGAACTCAGCCCAGCCCAAAGTAAGGAAGGCTTAGCCTACCTAAACTTCGGGGCCGAACAATCTAGCTTCGGGCCAGCCCAGCCCAATTACCACCCCTATATATATCTGGTTGCTTAGGCAACGCCTTTAACGACCATACAAAAAATTTATGAGGAACATATGGTACACCTACAAACATATGAAGATAGAGAGAGATAGATCATTTGATCTACCCATTGAGTGAGTGAGATGATAGGTTAGTATGATGGAAACATATTTGACGCCAAACAATTTCTTTTTTCTTCTTTTATCTGTAATTTTTTTTTAATTGATTATATAAACTCTAACATATTATATCATAAAAGACTATATTTTCTTGTTGATTATACAAACTCTAACATATTATATGGTAAAAAAATACAATAAACATATAAAATAACTGTTTTTTTTATTAACTAAATTACCACCTTCAAATAAAAATAAATTTTTATACCCTTAAAACAATAATAATATTACACATATTAAATTTTTAGTATATTTTTTTATTAACTAAATTACCACATTCAAATAAAAATAAATTTTTATACCCTTAAACAATAATAATATTACATATATAATTTTTTTTAATAATGACCGCCTAGGTGGCCAGTCACCTGAGTCTAGCAGAGCACCTAGGTGACGCCTTTACTGATCATGATTATAGTATTATAAGATTAAATATTAACAATAGCCTATTGAAGAGATAGTCCGAGCAATCCATAAATGCTTACAACGGATCGAATTCGGATCGGATGTGCCTATATTCAAATCCGATCTGATTAAAAATCTGACATATTCGACTTCGATCCAATTAATAGTAATATCTCTAAAAATTAGTATATTAATTAAAAGATCATATAATAATGATAATTATATTATTATTATTATTATTACTATTATGCAATCAAATTAGATCTTAATCAGACCGCTATAGATCCGAATCTGATCAGATTCAAGATCTCAGATCCATATCCAATCCGACTGATCTATAATAGAACCACGATCCGGTGTAATCGAATTGTATCACAATCTTGATTAAATCCATTAACAGTCCCAAAAATATGTATTATGACAGGGATAATTTAGTAATTACAAATCTTTTATATTTGTAATTACTAAATCACCCACATTGTAAGACATATTTGGGATTTTCTGGTTTATATTCAACCGGAGCTCTTATTCGTAGTTAATCTCGAACAATAGGCTATTATATGATCTTACACTCCCCTTTTCAACAAGCTAAGAAAACCAAAATATTTCAATGAAAAGTTGTAGTCTCAAGTAATTTTAAAGGTAATAAGTGTTAAGTTGTAACTACAATCAGAGTTTAGAAGTTGGGTCTGGCTATCACTTCTCTTTAAACTATTTAGAGGATCATAATTTAAAATTTAACTACTATTTTTAATTAATCACTATTTATTAGACAAGCCGATTGGGGTTGAGGGCTTCTTTATTGAAATTGAGTGTAGTTTTGCCTTTTTAACTCATTTATAAAGAGGTGTGCTAAGTCCTACTCTTAGGCATTTTCTACCATCAATCCAGTCAAATGAATATATGTTAAAGCAAAGACAAGTGTTGGCTTTCAACTAAAAGTAAAAGTAATGATAGGTATAAAATTTTGGCAGAGAGTAAGGAATGTCGAGAATAGAGCAAGCTAGTACTACTCATTTATAAAACATGTTGGGACCGGATGCAACCCACTGTCAAGTCACCCCTAGTTGTATTTTGGTACATTGATGGTAATAAAACCAAATTAAGTTGTCCTAGTCAATCACCTAATTACAGAGAGCCCATTCTCATCGGGGACCTTGTGGTTTTGGTTGCTTAATTGCTTCATAGTACATTTACACATGGTGGGCCAACCTTGGCGAAAGAGGCTGATGAACCACTGTGGGAATCATGGGCAAGATGGTTTTTCTGTGGCTACCGATTTGGAGATTGATTCAATGGTACAAGTCTCCCTCATTCTAAATGTTTAGCAAGTTTGTATTTATTCGGTCATAGTCACTTTAGATAAGGCTAAGGTGAGTGGCTTGCCACATCACTAAGCTTCATTCTTTTGGTGAAATTTTTAAAAGTATGGAACATTAATATTTTTTTTAATAAGAGGTAAGAATCTGGGAAAAGAGGATAGCGGATTTCTAAACCTTTTACTCGATAGTATCTCGGATTTATTGAGTTCAATTTAATTAAAAGTTCCACATCTATGAAACTTAAAAATCCTAAAGTTTTGGTAGAACTCAAAAGTTACAATTTCTATATTTGTAGAACTTTTGCATTTTATGGAATAATATAGTTTAAGACATCAAGTAAAATTAGGCGAAATAATGAAAAGTTCTAGAATTTAAAAAAGTTCCACCAAAAAAAAGGAGCCTAAGGGAAACACCTAAAAATTAATGAGTTTCCTTATCCAGGACTGATTCCAAGACCACAGTCAAAAATGTGATGTGGTGGACCTGTACTGAACTATATCTATATCCCTAAAGAGAATAACTATGGATGGGAGTTTGGCTGAAGAGATTACGATAGAAACTCAAAATATGTCTTGTAACAGGGGTAGTTTAGTAATTACAGATATAAAAAAGGTATTTCTATAAACTATTTTTTTTCTTGTAATTTCCAAAAAAAAAATTGCAAAAACATTTTTTGATGAGAATAAATATGAACAAGAGTTCCAGTTCAATAATTAATCAGAGTAACCCAAAATTTGTCTTGGGAAGGGCCGGGGTATTTATGAAAAAAAATTATTGTGAAAAAATACCCTTTGTTGTGTTCATAATTACCAAACTACTACTTCCCAAGACAAATTTTGGGTTGCTCGTGTTGATTGTTCAATTGGAGCTCCTATTCATGGTTAGCCTCTTTTTTGATTGCTCTAATTATCTTTTTAATCGGCTATATTCATAGTTAATCTCATCCTAAAAGGTGCAACTTTATATTAAGAGTGGTGTTAGGCACATCTCAACTTTTGATGACTGCACACCAAGGGCCCAAACTTAAAAAAAAAAAAAAATGATTACAAAAAAAATGACAAACATTTTTTGTTTATTTGTTTATTTATTTATTTATGTATTCTCTTTCATTCTTCTTCCTATCATCCGCCAAAAATGAAATTTCAATCTTTCTATTGTGTTGTTGAGATTAATTTTTTTAAACCTATGTTTTATTCAAAAAATAGGGGGCTTGATTGAGCCGAAAAGAGGAGAGATCCTAGTCATAGGTCTCAAAATGGAGGTTAATATGCATAGCTTGGTCAATAAAGTTTTGGTGCCAAGTGAAGATAAAGAGACTGTTGTCGATATGGCAGGCAATGAGGTAGGGATTGCTGGAGATGGGCAGCAATGTCACTAAGGAGTGAAGGTTGATGGCGGCGATAGTGGCGAGATAAAAGCAAAGTGTAGAAAATGGAGGTGGGGGATTTTAAGGGGAGAGAGAAAGGTGGGAGAAAGAAAATAGTCATGGGAGTACCTGAATGAGATTGCAGTAGTTGCCAATTTTTCTTCGTCGGAGATGAAAAAGAAAAGATAAAAATAAAGGTATGGTTGTCATTTCTTTTTCTTTTAAGAGGATAAATGACATTTTTCCGATATTCAGAATGTAATCATCAAATATTAGAGTGCCCCACTCTTTATTAATTTGATCGAATGTAATTTTGTCATTTGAGAAGAATACTACTTTCTTGATTATCAAAAAAAAAAAAAAATACTACTTTGCTCTTCAAAAGAAGTAGAAAAAAAAGAAGGGTGAATACATTCACTTGAAAAGCGATGATATAATTGTAATCTCATGTGAAAAAGTTACTAACGTTGGGTACGAGAATCAACAGTGGGGTCAAAAGGACTAAAAGAGGCTGAGAAATAGAGGGATGAATACTGTATAAATGGATGAAACCAATCTTAATCTTTATCTTTATAAACGTGGTGTTACGTGCACTCCAAACGTTTGAGGATTACGACCAAGCTAAAAAGAGACGTCCTACCCCTATTTACAGGCATTTTATGCTCTTAGCCAAAAATTAATATATGTTAAAGCAATGTTTTTTGTTTTCTTTTATTTATCGAAATGATATTATGTAACTAACATTCTCTAAACACACACAGCTAGACCTAAAGTATTAGTTTTTGACTGAAAGCAAAAAATGCCGTAAAATTGGGCTAGCACAGTTCAAGGGAACGGATTACCCCTGGCGGATGCCCAAAGCCCAGCCTCGGACGTCCATACATCACTGCCATGTGGTGATAAAAAGGGGTAGAGATATCAGTTGGGGACAAGTCAAAAATCAGGGGGAAAATAAAGTGACTTCTTCACTTTTTTATCACCACATGCCACATGGGTGTCCGCTAGAGGCAATCCGTTCCCCTAAAGTAAAACACACCATAGATTTGTCTCATTCGTAAGTGTATCTCCCCACACAAGGGTTCTAGGTTTGATCTTGGTTGTGTCCACCCTCTTAGTCAAGCTTCAAATGCTAGGCATTAACCCAATAACCTTCAGAGTAATACTAACCCAATTGACCCAACAGTTTGAGATTACAAATTAAAAAAAAAAAATTCTGAACTTTTGATTGTATCCAAAAAATCGAAACATTTCAATCGTCTTTGACCAGAGACGACTGCAGCCGGCAATCCCTCTCTCCGACCAACCCTGAAATTGTTGCACCGCACCCTCTAATCATGGAGCCAAATTTCCCCCTTTTTAGTGAAATGGGGGTATGGATACAATACCATTGCCCTATAAGTGTAAGATACTGAAATAAGATATTTTCGATAGACATAGCTAATAATCCCAGGAACACATTATTAGTCTTGGATTCGCACATGAAATTCAGAAATTCATTATTTCATTCCAGATTTCGAAGGAGTGAGTGACACTAAAAGAGTAGGAAAATTTCAAATGCGTTCGTTTTAGTTGGAGAATTTGAGACTTTTGTCTCATAAACGAGAATAAAAAGAAAGTTAGGTTTTTGGAGGTGAACAAATGTACTGCAGCACGTTGTAGTTCCACGATTAAGGGGTTTGTAGATACATTGCAATGATTTTGGGTGTTATTAAAGTGAGAGAGAGAGAGAGAGGATTGTCAGACCCTTTTGTCAAATAGATGAGTTAGGTATTTGGTCAGAAACTAGGGCTGAGACCGCAAAGGGCTGAGACCACATCGAGACGTGCTTGTGATGCACGGATCTCAAAATTTCATTAAATCCGTTTTTAAAATTTTGAGATCCGTGCATCACATGCATGGTCTCGGCCCTTTACGGTCTCACTAGCATTTTCCCAGAAACTAGAGGAGAAAGCCTAGTGTCCTTTATATTATTATTCTGATTCTAAGGATATTTAGGTAATTATCCTATTGAGGGTAGGTTAATAATTACATCATTAAAGTTAATCATGATAATTTACCTAACTAAAGGTTAAATAGAATAATGAGAATAAAGAAATAAAGAAGAATAATATACAAATTTGAATTAAATTAATGAGTAACCAAGCACCCTTTTGTAAGGACCTTTTAGTAAAATATTAAATTAGGTGATTAATATAAATAAATAAACTAAACCTAGTAAACTATTATCTTTAGCAAAACCTAAATTGGAGAAAATGAGGCATCATAGAAAAAAAAAGAATTGAGGAGAAAACTTGCGGGAAAAGCGTTAGAACTTGTGGAGTTTGATCTAGAGATTCGAAGCCATGAAGATCGCATCTCGGATCTCAAGGAGTCTTCTCTGTTGCTCGTGGGGATTCAAATAGAGGCAAGTGAATACTCTCCTTAAATCTAAGTCTTTGTATGTAAATTATTTAATTTAAAAGTAGATATATTATTCTTGAATCATGATTAGCTTCATTCAAAGTTTTTTTATGAAAAATTTGATAATCATATTTTAGGTTTAGATATTTTAAATTGAATTAATATGAAGTTGTTAGATTTCTAGAATTTTAGGACTAGTCGTGGGACAATATTCATAATATATTCTCTCATATTCTAAAAATTACGAAATTTTGTAGATAGTTCTAACATTGGTAAATACACATCTTTGCAAAATTTCAGACAAAAATGAATTTGTTTGATATTAATTTCATAATTATGTTTAGGACATGTTAAACCTGTTAGCAATTTCAGAAAAACTCAACTTGTTTTATAAATTTTTAAATATTTTATACATCATGTGTAAGCACCCAATTTTTAAACCTTGTCAATCCCTAGTGGAGTCCCCTATCTAACCATAGGTGAGCCCTATGCTAAACCCTAGTGAAACCCTAAACCCTATGACAAACCCTAAAACCCTAAACCATAGAGTCTAGATCCTTGGGCTCATGGCCCATCACCTTTAAAAATCCTAAAACCCTAGGTAAACCCATTTGGGCTCACGGCCCATTAGCATTTCAATACCCAAAACCTAAGCCAAACCCTAGGAGAGCCCTAGCTAAGCCCTAGACCTAGCCCTAGACCAAATCCTAGACCTAGCCCTATCTAAACCCTAGCCCAAGACTTAGGTTTAAACCCTCTCGGGCTCAAGGCCCATGTAGCATTCCAAAATCTACAAAACTCATCAAGCCTAAGCCTTTGGGGGCCCAAACTTGGGCCCACCACAACCCTTGAGGTCCACATGGGTGGGACCCACACCCTCCAATCCGTAAAAGGGCGGGAAAACCCCCGAAATGGGTGCCCTACATACCTTTCGGCCCAAGTGTGCCAAGGCAGGGCCCAAAATGGCAATAAACCCTGGGTGTCGGCATTTGGATTACCAACACCCTCAACAGCAACTGTGTTGAGGGTGGCGGTAATCCGATTACCGCCACCCTCGAAGTTCGCATATTTGCGTGTAGAAGACTCCCTCTTGCCCACCTGCATTGGGGCTGCTCCTATTGGTCCCCTGTGACTTTCTTAATGCCCATAATGCCCTCAAGACCCTCTCCCTTCCTCTATAAAATCCCAGCCACCCCATGGCTCTCGACAGACCATTCCCGATAGTGAAACCTTCACTCCTGCAGCCACCACCGCCGTCTGCAGCCCTCTGTTGGTAGGGTAGTTTCCCTATTTTCCTTTCATTTGTTTATAACTCCATGTAGGACCCCCTGGTCCTGTTCCAGGGGGTCCCTTTCTTTATGTTTTGACAGTGGATAGACTTCTAAGTCAAGGACAGAGGCCCTTCAATCTTAACCATAGGTGAGGAGGTACCCCTCGAGACTTTGACTCGGGTTCACACCCTCACAGTGTGTATGGCCACCCCTTTTAGGGTCTAGGGGTCCCTCAGATCATGAGAGAACTCCTGGGCCCTTGCTCGTGCAACCCCTCAATGGGCAAATTGCTTTTTTTTTTTAAAAAAACCACAGTGTCGGCAATAGCAGTGCTGACACTATGGGTCTTCTCTGTAACCAGCCTATTTAACCCTAGTTAACCAGGTCCTGGTCAGTTCCAGGGCCAAGCTTAGTTAGTTCAGTCCCTTAACTACCTCTCTACTAAAAACCAGCCCTTAACTCAGGGTTTAACCTTGGTTAACTGACCTGAAAACCAAGACTGCCTTATTGTCGGTAATGTCATTACCGACAATATGAACATTGTTTTGTTATGACTTTGGGCCCCTGTGGGTCCACATACCTTGTATTCTGGGGTCCACCCCAGGCTTGTTTGAAAGCCCTCATGCCCCTCTACCTTCCCACAAAATTTCAGGACCCAACTCCATGTTTAATTAGGGTTAGCATAACCCTAAACTTGGGTAAAATGACTGTTCTTAATGTCGGCAGTTGGATTGCCGACATTTCAGACCTTGTTTTAACTGACTTTGGGCCTTTGTGGGGCCCACACCTGTCCTCTTCTGGACCTGATTCCAAGCCCACTGGAATCCTGGGGTATCAGGCTACCCAACCATGTGTTCCCTTCACCCAGGGGAGATCCTTAACCATAGTTAAACCCCCACAAGCTAGGGTTAAAAACTTACTGAAATGGAGGTAATCCGATTACCTCCATTCTGTGTTTTTTTAATTTTGGGCTTTGTATAGGGCCCAAACCTAGTAGGAGGCCACTCTAGACTCTGTCATACCTTTTGGGCCCACCCTTGACCTATCATGACCCTTAATCATGGTTAAACGACCTCCGATTAACTTTTAACTATGATTAAGTACCACTTAACTCCATAAAAATTTGAAAAAAATCCTTAAAAATCCAAAAAAATACAAAAGACTAAAAAAATTTCATTCTTTGACCTTTTAACTATGGTTAACTCCCTTTTAACTTCAGTTAGTAATCCTAACCCTGAGTTAACACACCCTTTTGCCTCTAGGCTTCATCCTAGGCTACCAGGCCTCACCCTAGTCTACCGGACTACCCCTCAGCCTATCTGGCCCACACTTTGCATATTGACCAACCCCGATCAAGCAAAACCCTAATCTACCGGATTAGAACCATTAGCCACCTTTTGGTGCATACACACACGCCCCATCGCCTTAGCACGGGCTCAAGTGCTAGAACTATGCTCGGTCTGATCTCACCCTAATGTAAGTATATAAGCAACTCAACCCGGGTTCGACCCTAACAAGTAGGGAACCACCATGTGTGGAAGTGTCGAGGTGCCTAACCCCTTCCCCGAACTTAACCGAACCTCTTACCCCAGTCCCTAATCGTAGACCAAGGTCTTATCCAACACTTTCTGAGGACTTATCCCTTCTGAATTAATAAGTGACGACTCTAATCCCCGTGAGATTAATTTTAGGATTCCCCGAAACCCGTGCTCACATCATGTTTTAAAAATTTTAAACCAACTATAATCTAATAGAATTTAAAACCAATTAGACTCATATTATTTTATTTTATATTTTATATTTGGTGAATTTATTGATGAAAGGTCTCGAAACTGTCAGAAAATTTCTCACTGCAGATAAGCTGTGTTTTACTTAATATTTTATATATAAAATATGATAATTTGATTTTTATGATATTTTTATTATTTTTTTCTGAAAGTCTAATTTCTAGAAAAGTATGCCTCATAATTTTTAGGTAAGAGATAAATCTCTGAGAAATTATGAAACCCATAAAGGTCTTTGTTTTCTATTATTTCGTGAGGCAGTGCAACTGCATTGAGTTTAATTATTTAAGGAATAATAAGTACATAAATTGAGTGAAAGAAAATAAAGAAAAATGAAATAAATTGTTTTATTTATTTTAAAGAAGATCATTGAAAATAATATATTGTTTGTTACAATTATGTAAAACTTCATAACTTGATAAATAGACTTGAAAAACATGAGTTATTTAATTAATGTATTGTTATCATTGTTTCGCTTCCTATATATACTGTTTGAATGCATGCTTATTCTTATTCTTCTTTATTATGATGGTATGAGACACCATAATAAAGAGAGTTTATTTTGTTAATGGTATAGACCACTACCTAAGGGATGACACTGAAGAGTATGATACTCTCAAAGAAGTCTAAGTCTATGAGTGATTTACAGGAGATTCCACTGGAGGAGTCCGAGACTTCTCAGTGAGACAACCTTAGGTGTATTTATGAACTCAGGAGTCCGGTGTGACGCCCCGAACCCGTGCCTAGGGAATCAAGTTCCAAGACTCGTGCCCGTTCGCCAAATCACGCAAGCGGAAGACTTTACTCACGAAAATGCGAGAAATTTAAACATTTATTAGATGCTTCCAAAAAGCAAATAACACATTTCATCACAATAGTCATCACACAACTATTAGAATCCCCAACAATTATGAAGTCCTACTGAATTCCGGAAAATCTAGAATTTCCTGGTTTTCTCGATTTTTTTACATTTAAAACCCCCGCGGTCTCGCGAATCGATGCACAACGGAACGAGAACAATTGGTGATCGTCCAGATAGTCGATTTACACATTGAGAGTATTGTTTTAAAATTTTTAAACCAACTATAATCTAATAGAATTTAAACTCAATTGGTCTTATATTATTTTCTTTTATATTGTATATTTGATAAATTTATTGGTGAAAGGTCTCGAAACTGTCAGGAAATTTCTCGCTGCAGATAAGCTGTGTTTCACTCAATATTTTATATTTAAAATATTATAATTTGATTTTTATGATATTTTTATTATTGTGTTCTGAAAGTTTATTTTCCAGAAAAGTATGCCTCATACTTTTTAGGTAAGAGATAAATCTCTGAGAAATTATGAAACTCATAAAGGTCTCTGTTTTCTATTATTTCGTGAGGCAGTGCAACTTTATTGAGTTTAATTATTTATGTAAGAATAAGTACATAAATGGAGAGAAGAAAAATAAAGAAAAATGAAATAAATAAATAAAATTGTTTTATTTATTTTAAAGAAGATCATTGAAAGTAATATATGTTTGTTACAATTATCTAAAACTTCATAACTTGATAAATAGACTTGAAAAACATAAGTTATTTAATTAATGTACTGTTATCATTGTTTCACTTCCTATATATACTGTTTGAATGCATGCTTATTCTTGTTTCTCTATATTATGATGATATGAGACACCATAATAAAGAGAATATATTTTGTTAATGGTAAAGACCACTACGCAAGGGATGATTGTGAAAATTATGATACTCTTGAAGAAGTCTAAGTCTATAAGTGATCTCCAGGAGATTTCACTGGGGGAGTCCAAGACTTCTTAGTGAGACAATCTTAGGTGTATTTGTGAACTCAGGAGTCTGAGACTTTTCAGTGTAACAATACGACTTAAGGGTCCCTTATTGTAGAGCCCCGGAACCCAAGTTCACTGTGCTAGGAATAGTGTCAGTGAATAGTGCCTTGTGTGTGTGTGAAAAAGCTTAAGGTCTTCCATTTTGCTCTTGGTAGTGTGGCGAGCTAAGTGAAGATTTTAGGTGAGTGTATTGAGTCTCAAGAGAGAGTATAAAGATACTCTAAGTGGGTAAAAGAAAAGGGTATAAAATACCTTAAGTGGTTAATAGGTTGTAAGTGAAGAGTGCTAGTGCACGAGGCATAAAGAGGCTAGGGCCTCTCATGCTTATGGGGGTGAATTCAATGATCACCTAGGTAGGATGAAAACCTATGGGAAACAATTCATGAGGTGTGAGTGGGATGTTGGACCTAAGGAAGAAGAATGTGAAGCACTCGAATATTCTAAGTGTCAACAAGGGTTATGCCTTTAGCATTACCCTTAACTTTAAGAAGCCTTAGTTCAGTCACCGCGGATCGGAATCAAGTGATTCTTGAATTCTCGGAAAGGTATTAGAACCTTCTTCAAGGTTCATGTTGACCACTTTCCCTGATTTTGAATCGGGATTGAGTCAAAAGTAGGATTTCCAAAATTGGGTCGGCTGCAAATCTGGGCTGTCGCAACCCATTGCAGACCAGTCAGATTTAGGGGCATTTTGGTCTATGAATAAAGAAGAATTAGAATTTCTTCAAAACATGAAAGTTGTTCCTCTACGAAAGAAGAATCCAACGCAAGTTGAATCGTCAAAATTGGAGCTCCGAGTCAAAAGTTATGGCCAAAATACTGAAGTGCATTCTGTAGCACCAGTCAATACCGAGAGATCGGTCCACTACCGAGAGATCGGTCAAAAGCACCGATCGATCGGTCCACTACCAGTAGATCGGTCATCTATCGGTCGTCTATCGGTCCTATGCGTTTTTCAGAAAATTTTTTAGGGGTTTTTTTGGTCTTTTGGCCACTCTATCCTTATTTTTAAGGGTTGGCTCGAGCCAAGGGTGTTCATAAACACCCTTAGCAATATTTTTAGAGAGAGGAAGTGAAACCTAGGGTTTCCAAAAGGGGATTTTCCATTCAAAGAGAGTTTGAGCGATTGTGAGCCCAAAATCCTTTCCAAAGGTTTGGATTCACCCAAATCCAAGTCACAAACCTCATAGATCGCTTCCACCAAGTTCGTGCAAGCTGTAGATGCGTGGATCTTCAACCTTGGAGTTTGGGAAAGCTTCCACAAGCTTGGATCTTGCTCCCACGGCCTCCTAAGGCATTTTGCCCCAATCTTTCAAGGTAGAACGAACTACTAACTCTTTGTTAGAATTCTATTAAAGTTTCTTTGATTCTTTTCCTCAAAACTTGTCATGATATGAGATAGAACATTATGTATGGAGGTTGGTTGGGCGATGGATGCCAATGGATGGTGTGTGGTGTGATGAACAAATGGGGAAGGGCATTGTTTACATAACGTACACACTTAGTGGTTGATGAAATGTCTTAAAGAAAAATGAAAGAATGAAATGACATGAAAAATGAGATTCGTATGTGAGAGTGTAAGTACACTCTCCAAATTGCATGACTAATATTTATGAACATTTACGAAGAAATTAGGGCAAGGGTAGATGAAAAAGAGTATGGGATACTCTAAGGAATTTAATAATGTGGTCTATTTATAAGTTCTAGCTTGTTCAAGTTTAATTAGTAAAGAAATGAATAGGAAACAAGGTAGTAGTATGAATATAAATAGCATGTGAATGGAATGGACTACAAGGACTTGTTAGAATTGGAATTTTAAATTAAGCATGTTAATCGAATGAATGTCAAGTAAATGGACTTGTTAGGATGTGTCATTAGATGGTAGAATATGCATGAGTTATTGAATGAATGAAATAAAACGCCATAAATCCCTTGTTGTTTATTATTTACAATACCATGAAGGTTTACATTTCAAGGACACATGTATATTAATGAAATCATCACAAGTAGCACGCTAGGAAAATGCATACATATGACAAGTTAATGAAATACAAGTAAATGAACATGGATAATGAGAAACACAAGGTAACAAGCACGCTTGAAAGGTAAGCTAATGTGTGCCGTCCAGTACATAGTTCGGGCATTAGTGAAAACAAGAACATAGATGCTAATGTGTGCCGTCCAGTACATAGTTCGGGCATTAGTGATCTAGCTAATGTGTGCCATCCAGTACATAGTTTGGGCATTAGCAAAATAAGACAAATAAGAAGTTAATGTGTGCCGTCCAGTACATAGTTCGGGCATCAGTGAAAACAAGAACATAGATGCTAATATGTGCCGTCCAGTACATAGTTCGGGCATTAGTGATCTAGCTAATGTGTGTCATCCAGTACATAGTTTGGGCATTAGCAAATTAAAATAAGAAGCTAATGTGTGCCGTCCAGTACATAGTTCGGGCATTAGTGAAAACAAGAACATAGATGCTAATGTGTGCCGTCCAGTACATAGTTCGGGCATTAGTGATCTAGCTAATGTGTGCCATCCAGTACATAGTTTGGGCATTAGTAAAATAAGACAATTAAGATGCTAATGTGTGCCGTCCAGTACATAGTTCGGGCATTAGTGATCTCCAAGCAGGCAAACAAGACAAACAAGATGCTAATGTGTGCCGTCCAGTACATAGTTCAGGCATTAGTTAAACAAGTGATAATACGCTAATGTGTGCCGTCCAATACATAGTTCGGGCATTAGTTAATCAAGCAAGACAAGAACAAGTTAAACAAGCAAGTCAAGAAACGAGAAAAACAAGTCAAGTGAACAAGTGGGTGTTAAATGAATGTGTGGGGTGTGTGTGAACTAAACAAGTTAAGCAAACAAGACATGAACGTGGATTGAATTGATATTGCTTGTCTTATTATGATTTGATGTACTTCCTTTCCATTCCCATCTTGCACGGTTTAAATTATATCATACAAGAAAGTATTGTTGTATTAATGTTTTATAACATTGCTAGTTAGTAGTGTGTACACGCTGAGTATTCCATACTCAGCCGTACTTTCATGTCGGCAGGTACCGAGGATACCCTCAACCCCGAGCCCTGGGTCGAGGAAGAGTATATAGAGGAAAGAGAGCCATCTATCCCACTGCAGCCTCAGGCGGAGGCGAGAGACTTAGACCATTGGCCCCACGGGGGTGACTATTGAGCGAGACAGAGTTGTATTTTGTCTTTTGTATTTTGTTAGGTGGGCCTGTCTACCTTAGGCTTAGACGTGTTGTACATATGTTAAACTTGAAATACTGTTTTGGAACTTTAGAAAGAAAAAAAAAAGAGTTGGTTGTGCTTCCGCATTTTATGTTTAGCTTCCGCGCTCTGATTATCATTGTATTAGTATTATATTTTGCCTTGTTCATTACAGGATGGTTTGGCAGGTTTGTTTAGTCCACCTAAAGTATCCCTAAACTCCTAGGGGGTATTTTGGGGCGTGACACTTATCGATGGATTAGATGACCTTAGACCACTGCCAATGGGGTAACTCTCGGAGAACCCTATGGGCAAAGGATCAGACCAATTGGAATTAACTGCAGTAATTAATGCATATTTAATTTAGACATTAAATGTTAATTGCTTTTGTAAACTGTTGCATGCTTGTTGTATTTATTTGTTGAGCTGTGAGCTCACTTTTGTGACTTTGTTGAGTTTAGAAAGTCGAGAGAACAAAGTTAGTTCTTGAGACTTTGTTGAGTTTTAGTTGAACATTTATCTGAGGTAGAGGAAGTTGTAGTGATGTTTAATTAATTTGTTTTAACTCTTTTACTGTTTGTAATTTGTTTAAACTTCAGTTGCTTGCTAATATATCTAAATGATATTTATTAAGAATAAATTCCATTGTTGTTGAGGTTTGTCTTCGGATCGTGCCTCGGGGATCTACACAAATATGAGATATATTATGTGTAGAATTGTGGGGTGTGACAGTATCTGCTAGAGCACGTGTAACACCACCCAAGCCAAATGCACTAGGTAAGATAGGATAAATCCTTGAGGGTGGCCAACAAAAGAGAGGGATTCGAACTCAAGACCTCCGTTCCTGATGCGTGGTCCCCTATTGGTTAAATATAGGAAGAAGGTAGGGATATTATTGCATATACTTGCTTTTGAGTTTAGATTAAAAATAAAAATTAGGAGGGGGGTTCTATGTTTAGAGTCTAGTCATCAAATGTTCATCAATAAAAGGGTAAAATGACACAACTGTCTGTAAGGAAATGTTATTTTTAAGGATAAGTATATGCTAATACTAAATCATACTTGCGCAATAATATTGGCAATAATATTTGAAGTTGCTGTTACTTTGAAAAATCTAACCCTCTACTAACACTATTGCGGCTTGTTTTAAGGCTTGTGTCCAGTCCTATATGGCATCGATCTTGGTAGCATTTTTCTATTTTACAAATTACTCCTTGTAATCCAATTATTAGAAGAAAAAAAAAGTGCAAAGACATTGCATGTTCTTCCCAATATATCTTCCAAGCAATTCTTCTCCTTATCTGTAGGGAGGTAAAAATATTCATGATCAATTAATTGATCATAGTAGGTAAACTAAGATGCTAGTCTATTTGCCTCCATAAACACATGCTTGAAGCTTTTATTTTTCTATTTGGTATGAGAAATCATTTATCTACCTTAGTGGAGTGGGTCAACCGCATCACCAAACAAAATCTACTATCAATCTATTGAGAATTTCCTTTTTGAAACCGATTCAAAACCGTCCTCAAATGAGGGGCACACCTTCACAACAGAGTTGGTGAGTGGGTGTAGGGTGTAATATATGTTTGAAGGTAATCCTATCAGAAGGCATATTACATGCTGTTTTGACATCTTCAATGAGAGTCCAAATCATCTACCTTAACCATGTGCGTTAGGGTGTATCCCGGATTTAGTCCCACATCGGTTGAGAAGTGGACTTTACTGGGGTGTATAAGGGGCCATCAACCCTCCTTTAAGAAATACCCTTTTGGAGTGATTGCTTGGACTTACCCTTATGGCACCTTAGGTCTGGTTGTGTGTGTTTAGAGAGTGTGTGTTATAGTTACATGATATCATTTCAACCAAAACCATCAATTCTATTACACCAAGCTCCCTAGCCCAGTATAGTCCCATGTAGAGGGGCTATGTGTTATCTCAAGCTAGTAGAGAAGTCTTGATAAAATCCTTGGTTCAAGCTATTGCTGATTATTCTATAGGTTATTTTCTATTTCCAAAAGAGTTGTGGCTTCAATGGCCTCAGATTATGTTGGGGGCAAAACTCTGAGGTAAGGAAAATCAATTGGGGAAGTTGGATTTGGTGGATCTACATATCTATAAAATAAATGGTCTTATTAAACGGTTTAAGATGGAGTGTGGGCAATGGTGCTTCAATTGATCTATGATCTGATCCATGGTTGCCCATGAAGATCCAGGATCAATATTAAGAAAAAGATGGAAGAAGACGGAGGAGTTTGGTGCCGTGGGGCTGGTGATTGCAGGAGCATGGAATTTTCTCCTTCAGGAAAAAGTGTAACCTACCCGCTAATAATTAAATAAAGGGATTGGCAATGACCTTTCTCTTGGTTGCTAAAGGGGGGGTTTTCTCAACGCCAAAACGCCCGGTTTGTATCGCAATTGGATCAATCAACAACAATGATTCTAAATAGTTATAATCAGCATCTGTTAGGTAAGTATTAGCAACGGTTGGTTCTATGGCCACACCCAGCTCCAAATTGACCCCCTTTAGCTATAAGAGTCAAATGTACAAATAAATGTCTATAAGAGTCAAATGTACAAATAAATGTCTTTAGGTTTTTCTCCTAGGTATTAGCGAATCTTCTCATTATGAACACATTCACCATCATGAAATCTTCAAGCCGAACCGAGAGTTGGTTTGTTTAAGCATTCGAGCTCACATACAAGGTGGTTCGTTATTTGACCCTGAAATGACAATTGATCTTTGGCTTGAACGAGCTACGAGACAGCTTTAGCTTGAGTGCAACCATACTTCCATGTATTTGTATTAATGAAAAATTGTGGAGAAAATATCTAAAGATTGTTGTTGACCTGTCACATAAAATGAAATTAATGTCCAATCTTTAACACCTTAATATGAAAAAATGACATTCTTTACATGTTTGTGAAATGACAAATGTGTCCATCCAAAAATGACAAACTCCTACTTTACAAGGTTTTTTTTTTCTTTCATCACGACGAAAATACCAACTTTTAAGCATGTTCATAGAAAAAATGATAAAAATAACCCTAGTTACAGTTTGCTAGTAGGCCCTATATCATTCATGGGTGGTCACAGTTGAAAATAACAGAAAATAACATACAAAGAGGGGTTTTCATTATTTAAGAAAAAACATGTAAAGAGAACTAATTGTTATTAGAACAAAATTGTGAAAGAAGATAATTTTGTCAACTTTTTAAACTAGATGTGAAGAAAGGTATTTTGTCATTTTATAAATATATGTGATAAGGGGCATATTTATCCTTTCATAAAATAATCTAAAGAATATCAGGTTAGGCACTAATGACCACATTGAACTATCCATGTGTCCCTCACAGCCCAAGCATAACATAGTAATTATCAGGGCACACTCTACCACTGAGCTAATTGTAAGCACCAAATTTTTACACCTCTAGCTAATCATGGTTAAGCCTCTTAACTATGATTAATCCCCAATCAAGGCCCCTTGACCATAGGAAAAACCCTAGCAAACCTTAAGAATCAACCCTAGTAAACCCTAGGTTTTAACCCTAGTTAAGCCTAAACCTAGAAACTAACCCTAGGTAAACCCTAGGCGAACCCTATCCTAGCCCTAACCATAGGTAAACCCTAGCCTAGCCTAACCCTAATCGTAAGAAAAAACCCTAGCATACCCTAGGATCAAATCCTAGGCCCTTAAGGCCTAAACCCCAAATCCTAGTAAGCCCTAGGCCCTTAGGGCTTAAACCTTAGGTCCTCAAAGCCCTAAAAAACCCAAAAGTCTCGGTTTGGGCCCAAGCAAGGGCCCAAAAAATTCAAAATCCAACTCCCATACCGCGTGAATGACCTGGGCTTGGCCCTTTGGACAAAAACCAGTAGATGTCGGTAATCCAATTACCGACACCCCTGATTTTCGAAGGTTGGGGGATGTCAGTAATCAGATTACCGACATCCCTGGTTTTCGATTCTTGCAGTACACCCACCCCTCTGTGCGGTCAGGCATGCTTGCAACCCCCATTATACCTTCCTCTGGCCCCTCTCTGGCCACTGTAGCACACCCACCATCGTCCTAATGCCAAGGGTGTCCCTTGGGACCTCCCTATAAATGGCAATGCACCCCCATAGCTTAAACAAAAACTCCATAAACCCCCATCCGAAGCTTTGCTCTATTCCAACCCCATTGTCTCCTTCCTAGGACCCCTAGTAGGCCTCACCAGTTCGCAACAGCGCCCCAACTCACCCCACAGGCTCTGTGTAACGCCACCCAGCTCCGCCACTCTGTAGCAGCTTTTAGCAAGGTAGGGCTTTCCCTTACCCCTCTTTCACTTGATATCATTGTGAGCCCCTGGTCCTTCTAGGGGACTTATTTGCTCTCTTTTTGTAGGAAAACCCCATTAAAGGGGCTCCCCCACCTTCACCATAGGTGTGGGGAACCCCCTAAGGGTATAACAATGCTAGGATTAGCTTCAGGGGGATCTGGGGGTCCCTCATGCCATGAGGGAACCCCTGGTTACACCTCTATAGTAGCCCCGTAGGGCAAACTCAGTTTCTGGAAAAATTTCTGGGTACCCCTAAACTTCTCTGTTTCAAGGCCTGTGGGCCCCACCTGGAGACCATTTGGGCCAATCTAAGACCAGGGTTAGGATCCCCTGGGTCTCCCCTACCTTTTACCTGAAGGCCTCGAGAGCCATGGTTAAGCCTAACTATGGTTAAAATGATAAAAACCACAAATTGCTCAGAATGTCGGTAATCAGATTACCTACATTTATGATTTTATGCAAATAGTAACCAGTGCTACTTTGGCACACTGTGGGGCTCACATCAGGCCACCACTAAGACACAGTCCAGGCTTAAAATCTACCCTACATTGCCCTCTTCAAAACCAGGGGTCAAGTATTCCCTAACTCACCTCATAACCCAAGTTGGCCAAAAAACAGCCTAACTGTCAGTAATCTGATTACCGACAATATGTATTTTGAGCATTTTGGGCATATACAGTGGGTCTACAGACCATAGGGGCCCAACCCAAGCCTGACCAGACTTGCCCTTTACCTTAAACCATGGTTAACTCAACCATGATTAGGAGTTAACCATGGTTAATTCACGAAACCAATTTCAAAAAATCTGGAAAAATCCTTAAAAATCTTTAAAATTCTGAAACTTAGGAAAACATCATTTTTTGGATCATGCTCTTGTCTAACCATAGTTAAATGAGCTTAACCATGGTTAATACTTGGTTTAACCATAGTTAAGCCCATTTAAACCTTGGTTAAGTTCCCAAAAATCATGAAAAATGCATAAGGGCAAAAAATGTTCAACCCATGCCCAACCATGGTTAGCCTATTTAACTTAGGAAATTTTGGAAAAAATCTCTAAAAATCATCAAATCAATTGTAAGGATCATAATTGGAACTTGGACCTTCAACCCTTGGCCTACCGGGCCCAACTCTTGGCCTACTAGGCCCAACCCTAAGCCTATTGGGCTTACTCAAGCCCTACCATGCCTAAATTAAGCCCACCGGGCTCACCCTTGGCCTACTAGGCCCAATTTCGGCCTACCGGGCCAAACACTAGTCTACTGGACTTCCCATCGGCCTACCGGGCTTCAACCTTGGCCTACCAGGCCCAACCAATCAACTTAACCAAACACTTGACCAACCTGGTCAACTCAACCCTAGTCTACTGGACTAGACCTTAAGTCACTCTTGCTGCACAAACAACACTCCATTAGTCTCGGCACGGGCTCATGTGTCAGAACTACGCTTGGTCTGATATCATCCCAATGTGAGTACGTAGGCAACCCAACCCGGGTTCGACCCTAGCTTAACTTTTCCCTTCTTGGGTTAGTATGAACTAAATCTACGGCATTTGATTAACAACTTGACTTCAATTGGCTTAAACCTAGTAAGTAGGGAACCGTTGCAAAACGGAAGCGTCAGGGTGTCTAACACCTTCCCCGGGCTTAACCGAACCTCTTACCTAGAACTCTAAGCAGACCAAGACTTTATCCATTGAATGAGACTTATCCCTACCGAATAAATAAGTGGTGACTCTAAACATGAAATCAACTAACCACATCGCCAAACAGCACCCTTGTGGGCGGGACCGAAATCCTTGTTCACACTAATAACCCATCATGCAGGCCTCCTAATGGGGACCCTCTATGCCAAAAGCGAGAGAACCCCATCCCTCTTTCCTTTTTGCGCACCTATGTCACCACACAAGAGGGACATTGGGATGTAAAAAATGGGATCCTATCAACTTGTTCCGACTTAAATAATAAGCTCATGAACTTGGTCTTATTTATCTGTCAAGAAACCAAAGAAGACTTCTATCTCCAAGCTTAGGTCAAATGTAACTCACTTCTTTTTGGGTGTGATAGTGTCAAAACAAAATACCCATATGAAGAGAATCTTTTTATTTTGAAAAATACATGTCAAGAGTTTATTTTTCGCCATTTTGAAAATGGACTTTGCTACTGAGACCCCATTAAGGGCCGAGACCATGCTCTAAGAGCATTGGATTTCAGGTGCGGCCCATTTCACATGATAGGCCCGACCTGAAATCCCATGCTCTTAGAGCATGGTCTCAACCCTAAGGGGGGTCTCAGAAGCACTATCCTTTGAAAATAATAAAGGGGTAATTTTTTCCAATTTGAAAAATATATGCAAAGAGGAATATTTCAGTAACATTGTGAAAAAAAATTAGATTTTTATAATTTTGGATGTAAAGTGGGATATTTCTTCATTTTGAAAACATACAACTGAAAATGAGTATTTTTTTTGCTATTTTGAAGACTAATATGAAAGTTATTTTCGTCATTTTTAATAATACATGTAAAGAAAGATACCTTTTACATTCCAAGAAAAAACATCGAAAGAAGGGACATTTATGTCATTTTATAATTAAATTAATTAAATCTTAATATTTCATTTAAAAACAAAATTTAATTGTAAAGAGGGAGGGAGATTGGTTAAAGAAGAGAGCTCAATGACATTACAAAAAAAATACATAAATTAATAAAATGTAAATCAATTCCTGTCAAAACCTAGAAAGCACGGATACTTCAAATAGGTCTTCATACCCGTATCGGATATGTATCAGATATGGATACGCCTCCGATATGTGTGGTATACGGCTTAGACGTATCCGGTTAATTAAAAACAATTTTATTTATTTATTTCGGATACGGCTCCAATACGGCATGGATATGCAGGGACAAGGGCCGGGATACGGGAATTTTTGTTTTTTTTTTAAGACCCGGGGCTGTGACCCTATCTCTTTTGTTTTTGCATGGATATGGTCTTCTTTATATTTTGCTTAGTGGATGATAAGATGACTTTCTTTTTTGCTTAGTAGATGATGAAATGACCATATTTCTTTTGCTTTTGCATGGACATCGTCTTTTTTATACATAAGCAGAACTTGTTATTTTGTAATTATAATACAAAATATAATATTATTATTTTTTTTTTTTAAAATTACAGAAGTATCCTAACCGTACCCATATCCTGCTTTTTTAGGTTTTGCCATACCCATATCGTACCTGTATCCCGTATCCGTGCTTCCTAGGTCAAAACTATCCCTATTACATAAACGATTTACTTCTACAAAATTTTACATGCACATATATATACAGACATAACATCAATCGTTCATGAATTTCATTTGTTTTCCACTATTTTACATTAAAACAAATAAAGCCTCGTGTTAAATGTAAGGTTTGGTAATTGGTATTCAATATTTAACAATAATATAAAAGAAAACAAAAAAATAAAAAGAAAGATGGCCGAGAATTGGTACATCATGATTACTTGTTTCCTCCTCGGCCAAATATAGTATGTTTGGATGATTTTTTTTAGCAACTAATTTGTAGATTCTTCCCATTAACTGTTGCTAGAAATCTTCCATTATGCATCGCCCAAGTGAGATAAGTAATTAAAAAAAATGGGGCCCAAATCATTAAATAAGCACGGTTGGAGGAGCAAAGTCTAGTCTTTTACTCCAAGTAGCCATAATGATAAGAACATGAAAGCAAATTGTGCAATGACAATGCATGCTATTATGAAAACTAGGCACAACTGAGGATGCTGCAACAAAAGCTGGAAATGATGGACAATCCACAATATGATCATTTTAAGTAAACAAGGAACATATTGTCCCACATTTTCGTCGTTCTTGTTATTATGGGGCCATATCTAGTTGGTTTGTAGCCGAAGGAAAAGTGTTCAATATCCATACCTAGTTGTCAGAATCCCGCAGCTGCATGACCCATACCTACATTATAGTCCTAAAAAATTAACCTAAAAAAATTGTCTATTACTGGCAGCTTCCAGGCTCGAGCACACGAACAGAATGCATCAAGATTGCACACTCAAGGTAAGGTAGAAGGCATTAGTGGGCATGATGATTTGGTTGATACCAAACAGAATGAGAAACAATGCATATAGCTATGCAAGCTATAAATGGCATATAGCTACTAGGGAAGACTAAAATAGTTATGCAATTGCATTGGCTCAAAAGAGACTCTTGCAACACAATGATGTTAACATGTGCCTCTTGAATCATTCCAGTCTAACAAACTCAGGGTTAACTCTAAATAAATGAAATCCTTTGCCTTCAACAGGTATAGCTTATTCCTTTTCTGATGATCATCTTGTTGAGTCTGGCCCTTTTTGTCCTTGGATTATTTAGCTAGAGATGACTTTTTTTTCTTAGCTAGAGATGACTCCAAACACATGTATCAGGACCACTACCACTACACGGAGTATTAGAGCTCATTCACTTCGTTTGAGGACACATTTAAGGAAGAATAACTTACATTAATTTAGGACTAAATCCTTAAATGCACATTTTAAAGGAAGAACATCGAATAAACAGTTGGTGGTTCATGACCATGGTTTAAAATTTTGATACGTATCAACTGATAAGATCAATATGTATCCTATTTGGAACTACCCGATACATTGATAAGATACGGGACTGATACATGCCCAATATGCTTGATACGGGAGATTTTTCAATTAAATTTTTTTCTCCTTCCATTTACACTAAGATCCACACAACAGACCCGATACACATAACTTATTCACATAAAATATTATTTAAGTAAATGATTTTAAATTAATTTTACTTTCAATTATGTAAGATATTAATATGTAAATAAGGTTATCCCCCCATTTGAATTCAATAAATATTATTCTGGATTCAAATTCCTGAAGAATAAAAAATCAACTTTTCAGTTCAAGAATACAATCCTCATTTCAACACATTTTATGGATTTGATCAAAATTTCAACTTTCAAATGATAAGGTATTTCTCAAATATTAAAATTTCATCAATTTTACTGTATAAAAAATTACCAAAACCCAAAAGTCGAGCAAAAAAAGTCTCATATTTTAGTCTTAAAAATATTTTCATCTACATGGTCAAAAATTTAACTAACAGTGTAACAGTTCAACATAAAAAGACTTAAATTAAACTTAAAATTTATGATTGTAATTCAATACATTCTTATTTAACTCAATGAATGTACGATTCTAATATCTAAATTGTTTTTCTTATACTTAACTAAGTGACTAAGGTTTGTATTTTCATAACCTTTTATCAGCACGCACGATTTTTTTAACTTATAAATTTTTTAGCACTCATATGTATGGTTATAAATATAGTTGGAAGCCTTCATTTAGTTTGTTTTTAATTGTTATTTGCATTAAAATAAATTTTATGAAAGGTATTTAAGTTTTTCCTTACGTTATCCAAACGTTTCTTAGCGTATCCTGATTTTTTCTGCCGTATATATCCGATATTGTTTGATACGTCAATACTTATCTTATTTGAGACTTACCAATACGGCACCCGATACAAATATTTTGAACCATGTTCATTACCTGAATTTGAAAAGTTATGCAAGTGTTCCATCCTGCCCTTCTCTCGAATGTTTTGAGATGAACAATGCCAGTACCAGAGCTACTTTAGCTACTTGTAATTGCATCATTCTCAAGATCACATGAACGCCTTCAATTAAAAATGGAAGAGGTTGGTCACTCCAAACCATAGTCAACAGATCAAGCGAAAGCGAGAAGAAAGAGGCAAGGCTCAAAAAATCCTAGAGAAACGAGAAGCGAGATATGAGAGCATCACTCCATTGAATAAGTATGGGCAGGGCAGCCATAACTTTAATTTTTTTTTCTTTACATGAGATGTGTGGATAACTAGGCACCTTAGGTTTCAATCAAATGATAATTGCTTAGGGTCTATGCCCTTAGTTGTAGACTTGGGTCTATTCCATCACATCACTAATACCGAGTCCTATCGATTACTAAATGGTACGTGATGGAAGCAAGCTTCCTGGGAGGCTATCTTCTTACACTGTACAAAGCTTCCCTGCAAGGCTGCAACTAGGGTGTCAACGAGCCAAGTAAACTCGATTTGACACGAAATGAGCAGAGCTTGAACAAGATAATGAGACTCATCAAGCCGAGCTTGCCGAACGGGCACAATAAGTTTGTCACAAACGAGCCAAACTCGAGCAAGACAACAAGGCTCAGTTCGACTCAACCTAAAATTTTTAATATATTTCCCAAGTGAAATTGCCTTTAATAATACAAGGTTTGACATATTTAAACAATTTTTAATAGTTATTTTTATTGAAGTGAAAGTTAAAATGGTGATTTCTTAACAATTGTATAACATCTTATAGACTAAACCCTACTGGTTCTTCGACTCTTCGTTCCAATCTCCTCTTCCTTCTTCATGGTCTCATCCTTCGTCTTCCTCTACCTACTCTGGCTCTTTGACTCTCTGATTGGAAAACGCAAAAGCAAGAGGAAAGAGAGGCTTCAGAACTAATGATGGCCTTCTTAAGCGGAAGCCTCTTAGTTTCCATGCTTATATATATTTTCTCCAGTGAAACAACCTCAACAAAAGAGAACTTTTCAATATCAAAATATAAAAACCTCTTCAATTTATATAAAAGACTCAACTTTTCAATATCATAATATAAGAAACTCTTCAATTTATATAAATTATTATCAGTTTCTCCCCTTGATTACCCAAACTTTCTGTTTTGGGAATTTATACTTTGAGTTCGATTCCTTCACATAACTCAATTTTTCCCTTTGGTTTATGTTTCTTCTGCATCTTGCAACAAATATTTTTTATCAGTCTTGAGTAGTTGAGTTAAAGCCAAGTCAAGTTTCTTAACATGTGGACAAGCCGAGCTCGAGCTACCCTTGCCGAGTTCGAATCGATCTCGAATTAGCCTTCATATGAAACGAGGCGAGCTCAAAAAATGCCCAGCTCAATTCGACTCGGCTCATTGACACTCCTAGCTGAAACAATGCTCCAAACTATGACTAAATCCAGATAGGACCTCCCCAGCATACTTCCTTCCACCTACTTGAATCCTTAATAGGTTTCAACTTTCAACCCTAAATGTACTGCCTCATGTGACAACACAAAGCAGAGCAAAATTGATTCTGTCTCGATCATTGCAAATGTAGCTCTAGGGCCATACACGAGCTCAAAAGCTTTCCCGACATTCTCAACCACCTACTCTTTAAAGCGCTTAAATAAACCTGACGGAAACAGGGATTTAAGTCCTCTAAAGCTATATCAAACAAAGTTATCTTCATTGACCACTAATTGGATTGTTTTGTAATCATCAATATCCTATCAAGACTGTCCAAGAGAAAAAAAATAAAAATCCTGTCAACACTATTCACAGGATACAGAATAAGATCAGAGAGAGCAATCCAATTCAGCTAGAATCCAATTCAGCTAGAACTCGTTGACAGAGCCCACAATTATATTCTTTGTTCCAAATCTAATTCCACTTTCCTCCACAACATGTTGTCCATGAATTCAATATATATACAAAGAAACCTCTCCAAGAATCACTTGAGTCCACAAAAATATCTTTGATTGACGAACTTCTGTAAAACTAACTTTTAGACAACAGAGTTACGAATGCGAAACACTAATATTCTTAGTCCTTTTTTTTTGGCTAAAAGAGATTGATATTCAACACAAACCTCCCCCCTCCTAATTAGACTTTCCTTGTTTCATTAAACTCCACCTATTAGTAACCTTCTTAGGGTAACTCTTCAAGCAACCAATGCAATTCCTAATAGCCAAAGCAAACTAACCAGACAAATATCAATCCTTTTGTTTTCTTCTTTTAATGGCCAAATAAAACTATAATACTATGAATATATTACAAACTCTATACAAACTCGGCAAATTAGTTTTTTTTTTCCTGCGACACATGCATGTCTGTGCACCTATTTGGCTAGAATTGTTCCATTGTTGAGCGGCATGAATCAATCAAGCTGCAGAATCAAGTTAACCCTCTTCTTACAAAGTACTCCTCAAGCTATCACTATTGACCGAAGAATCAAAACTCTTCCATTAATCCTTATGTAAATTAGACATGAATAGTGAATCATTGTTGATGCCAAATATCAGACATTAATGTAATGTTGACAAACTCCAATTAATATGCCCATAAAGTTATATCCATGAATTGAAAGATATTTTAGAAAGGAAAAGGATTTAACTCATATAATACAGCATAGGGTAAGACATTTAAATAAGCTCACACGCCTGACAATGTATTTAAATGACAGATGAAAACAAGACTTTAATTCAGATATGTATATGTAAATGACAGATGAAAACAAGAGTTTAATTAAGATATCTATGAATACGCATGTTGGGGTGCGCACACCACTTGTTCGACAGGGTATTGGACTATGTAATTTTAAAAAATTGAAGGCTTGTTACCTACATTGCTTTCTTACCTACATTGCTCTCTTCCATTCCTTCCTCTCCGATAGAAGCTTTACAACAATCAAAGTGGAGAGAAGCGATGTGTGAAGAGATGACAACATTAGGAACAAAAATGTTAAATGGTAACTAGTTGATCTTCCTAAAGAGAAGTGGCCTATAGGTTATAAGTGGGTGTTTCCCATGAAGTGTAAGGCAGATTGTCAGTAAAGAGGTATAAAGAGAGGCTGGTCGCCGAAGGTACACTCAGACATATGTGATTGACCATCAGGAGACCTTTGCTCCTGTTAAAAAGATGAACCATATATGGGTGATCTTATCGTTAGGAGTGAATCTATCATAGCACTTGTATGAGTTAGATATGAAAAATACATTCTGCCTAGAAACCTGAAGGAAGAGGTTTATATGGATTCTCTAGGGTTCCACCTTTATGGAGGTGGAAAGGTGTTTAGATTGAAGAAAGCACCGATGGGTTGAAACAGTCTCCCAAGGCTTTGTTTGACTATTTGAGAGAACTAATAATGTAGCAAAGAAGATGGAATATACTCGAAGCAAGGCAGACAACACTTAATTTTGCTCTGATACCAAGTAAAAATTCTGGTGTGATGAAATAAAGAAAGAAGAAGAAGAGAGAGTAGAGAAATGGGAGGGATTGTTCCTTGTCTTTAATTATATACTTGTGAGGTGACAATGACAAAAATACCCCTTACACTAAGACATAATAACACAAAGACCAAATAAACATATTACACCCAAAATACCATTACAATACTTTTCACCAAATCTGAACTTGCACAACTAGAAAACTCTCGAGAGTGGAAACCTAATTGGTCAACATCCCTCCATTTGTTACAAATCTTCTAGATTGTATGCTCCTCCCCTTTAAAAATTCTTCACTTCCTCTATTTACATAGGTCCCAAACAAATTGCAAAATGAACTACTCTCCAAATTACTTTCCCCCTGCTCCAAAAATGTACACTTGGGCATCCACAAAAAACTCCCTTACATCCTTAGGGGAGATAAATGAATCATTTGTCTCAAAACTCAATACATCGAATATACTTGAAGATACTAGGATAACTTACCCCAAGATAAGCCCACGCTACACCACATGGAAGAGATGGAGACTAATATGTGGGAATATCACATTAGTATAAACAAAATTGACAAATTTAAAATAAGTAGTTCTTTTGACTAATGTTTTGCTCAGTGTAGTCTAGGCGGCTAGAAGGATCCTAGGCATTTTTCCTTCCCTAGGCAAAGCGGTACCAAGGCAACCAAAAAATTATTATATAACTACCACACAAAAATAAATTTATTTTTCACATGTGTCTATATATTCATAGAAATAAAAATATCCTAGCACACCTTCATTACGTTGATTGAAATACTGACTAGAAATGTAAATTATTAAAAATATCAAGTAGTCATGTAGATCACTATCTGTCTAGGGGTCGCCTAGGTGCTGCTTTAACTACATTGGTTTCGGTAATAACTTATCAAAGCAATAATTCAGAAAATAACTTTTGGTGATTGCACTAAAAAAAACAAGAACACAAAAGAGTCCTCAAGGCACGCCAGACTGCATGACAGCATTCAACAATCACCAAATAATTACCAAGCATTACTTTAAGAGCATAGCACATGAAAAGAAGTAACTAAGCATGACCATACATGTATAACATGATAAAACGCATTTCAAAAATGTGTTTTTAACCTGGGGAATGGATGATAATACTTATGTTTTCATGCTCAATCCCCCATACAGTTCTTCTTGTTTTAAGATGTGGGTGGATCTCCAAAAAAAAAATTAAATCAGATGTGATCCTGATCATGGAACAGGAAAGAAACCTAAGTAGTGTCTTAGAATTGCAACACTAAATATCAAGTTGAAGTCCCAATGCTGAACACATAAGTAGGAAGTACGGGTAGATTTACACAAGATTATTGCATGCATACTCATAGTATGATTTTCTTCACAACAATCTCCACGCTCAAATATTGAGAATAATAGAAAAACTATCAATATTCAGACAGCATTGTTACACCATGATGCAGCAGATAATGAATTGTAAACAACAGTAGAGGTATGCATAGAGATCTTGCTTCCTGACTATAAATTGAGATTATAAAACATAATCCTCCATTATATCAAACATGGTACAATGAGCATAAGCTCAAAAGATTGAGAACTTCCACAGGTTGGGCAGCTGATGAAAGAAGTACAAATGTCCAAACTAACAAGATCTAATTGACATAATTACAAGAAATCTTCTACTAGATAGTCTACTCTCCCATTAAATTTAGATGTCTGTGGTCCTACCTCCTTTCATGTTACAGCTCTATCCAGTTGTGTTGTCCAAACTCCACCATTAGTTCACCTAAAGTAAAACTTCTCCAAGAACAAACAGAGATCAGCTGTAAGAGGGAGGGTCCATATTTCAATACAAGCAGTATACAGAAGAACAAGAAGCAAGGGAGTACTACAAACTCCTACAAGGACCTATTACAGTGGTATAGGTTGAATTCCACGGATACAGCTCCCTTGTTAAGATATGTGTCAACATAAGAAAAAGAACAAACAAGTGATCAAGCATGGAATAATTTTTGAACAGGTGTAAGCCTTGTTTCTAAGAAAATTTATTGATCCCTCCTCCATCTGAGTCTTATTGATCCCTCCATCTGGGACTTGCGAGGGGAAAAAATCCAGACGGGGATAATGGAAATAACATGCCCGGAGAAGGTGGAGGTTGTGGCCCAGGACCCAAAATCCCAGACTGAGCCATAGGAGAGAAGGCAAAATTGGGTGTCAGAGGTGGCGGATACTGATACCCAGGGGATAGCAAGGGATAAGGAGATCGTGGAGACAGCAGATTCAAGTAACCACTTGGCGATGGCAATAGAAACTGAGAAGTTGGAGAGGGCAAAAGAGCAGGAGCATTTGTTCTCGGGGAAGGGAAAGCAGGCACAGGTGGTGTAGGAAGTAAGCCAGATGACAATGGCCGAGCTTGAAATTGAGCTTGAAATGGTGGTTGAGATTGAGAATAATGTTGGATTGGTCTTGGACCCGAATCTATGATAGAATTCTGAAGGTACCGCATGTAAGCCGAGATCGGAGACTCGGCCGTGTTGGGCCAAACTGAGTCCCCAGGAGTTAGAGGTGGCCTAGGCGAGTGAGATGGTTGACCAGGTTGAAAGGGTCTAACAAAGCTATTGTTTAAAGGAGACAGAGCAGGCTGGGGAATCGGGGGTCGATTGATTGGCGTCAATGGGGGTGGACGGATCTTCTGCAATCGCATACTCGGGGGTTTGGGTGGATTGTGGGGCGGTCGAGGCAGAGGGTCATGTGAGGGAGAACCAGTCAATTGCTGGACAATGTTCCGAAAATCATTCTTGCTGATGTTGTAGACCTGTGGCTGAGGCTGTGGTCTAGTGTTTGCGAAATTGGGTTGGTGCAAAGGACTCTTCCTGATGTTCTTCCCCATCTTGTTCACCCCCAAATGTTCATTATGATTATTTCTCGAAAAATTCGAGTTCTCCATTTGGGGAACCCCGACCTAAACTTGCTCCTACAATCAAAAATCAATTTTTTAGACAAAAACAAACCCGAAATCACACCAATTCCCAGATTCATAACATAATCCAAGAATTTCACAAACCCGAAGCTCACATAAGCAATCTTACAGAATGAAATAAATAAAGAACTGATAAATTCTACAAAAGAGCAGCGAAATTGAAACCTAGAAAAGAGAAAATGAGACAGAAACCATACTGTGTTCTTCGCTTCGTTGCTCTCAAACCCTAGAGCAAATCAGCTAGCGATCTTGCAAGAATCCGAAGCTCAAACTCGGAGATGATCACAGAAGAATAAAAGGAAGGAACAGTTTCATCTTCCAGGAATTCAAAATGGATCAAAACAATCAAGAAATCAAACCAAACCCACGCAAGATTCTTCCGTTCCAGGAACCAATACAGAGATCCAAAAACAAAAACAAAGAAAGTAGAAATCGGAACCCTAAACTTCAAACCCTAATTTTCTCTCTTTCCACACTCGAACTAACAAAAGAGTAAACGAAACGACTTCTACCCAAAAAAAAATAAAAAACAAAGAAAAAGACGGAAAGATAAGAAAAATCAAAAAAGTTTCCACTTGACTTTTGTAACTGAGATTATGGGAGTCGGTTTGTAACTGAGATTAAGGGTAAAAGGGCAAAAGAATGACACATGTTGCTGTTACAGTGAAAGTTTCAAAATCTGCGTCTGGATTCAAAATTGTAGTTTGAAGTGCGCGATGACGAAGTGCTTACGTTTTGTCGTCCCACGAGTAAGAGAGATTTAGAGAGAGATTTGAAATCTAGTCAAACAATGAAACTGTGAAGCATCAAGATCATAACAACACTATGTAAAAAAATAATAATTAACCACGAGGAAAAAATTACAGTGTCGTGTTGAAGATTTCCTTGTATGGGGGTGTTTTGTAATAGATGGATTCGAGCTGGGGTAAGTTTGAGCTTGGTTTGAACATTCTCGAGCAGCGACAAAAATTTTCCATCACTAATCCGTACTATTGCTTCCATGGCTAGGAACTAAAAGGTGACGAAAATTGTTCCCTCATTATTAATATTAATAGTGACACAAATATTTCCCTCATTATTAAGTTTATTAGTGAAGGAAAGATTTCCGTCACTATCAAGAACAAGTAGTGACATAAATATTTCCATCACTCTAATTTCACATTTTCACCTGTATAAACCTGTACATACATTTCAATTTCACATTTTCACGTATACAGGGGCGGTACCAAATTTTTTGTAAATCCCTACTGTACTAGTCTGATTAGTGGGCCCCTCAATTAAAAAAATATATTTTTAGTATACTTGGCCCCCTTAATTTTTTTGTCCTATATGATGTAGTGGCCCCCCCAATTTTTTTTTGTCACATATATAGTGGGCCCCCCAATGGAGTCCCCTTATGCTCATGTCCCTATTGACACCCCTTAACTATGGTTAAAATTCACCCAATCTCATGGTTCACCTACTTATCCTTGATTTTAGAAAAAAATATTTAAATAATTTTAATCTAGGAGTTAGTGAATTTTTAACTAGGGTTCAAAAAGAAATTTGATATATTTTTTTTAAACCAAGGATAGGTGGGTGAATCTTAACCACAATGAAGAAGTATTAATAGGACACGTGGCGACCTCAAAGGTATTACCGAGAAAAAAAAAATTTTAAATAAAAAAACTACCCAAAAAAAAATTTTCTCGGGGGCGACGCCCCCAAATCCCATACCCTCAAATCATATTTTTTTGTATACATGTATTTTGGCCCCCCCAATGAAAAATTCCTAGCTCCGTCCTTACCTATATACACCTGTACATCCATTCCAATTTCACATTTTCATCTCATTCATTCACAAAATTTGTACAAAAATTCATATTTTCATTCACAAAACATGTATATCAATTCATTCATTCACATTTTAATCTCATTCATTGACATTTTCTTGTGCATCGTAAGTGATAAATAAAGAATGTAATTGTTCCAATGTTTTGACATCTTTTTTTATCAGTAGCAAAAATAATATATTAAAGAGAGGAAATATAGGGATGTACAAGTTTATATAGGTGAAAATGTGAAATAGGAATGTATGTTTATACAAGTGCTGGAATGGAAACAGGTGCTGAATTTTAAAAAAAAAATAGCATTAGTGAAAGAAAGATTTCCATCACTAATGCAGGATGATAATTAGTGACGAAACTATTTCCGTCACCATTAAGATTAACAGTGACGAAAATATTTTTGTCACTACTTGTTCTTAATAGTGACAAAAATCTTCCATCATTAATAAACTTAATAGTGATGGAAATTTGGTGGCTACTACTGATAAGATGCAGACTGAGATGAGTGCCATGAACACTCAGTTGAAGGTGTTTGAGGACTGGATGTCCCATATGCATGTTGGCTCGCATATCCCCTCCAGATCGACACCTGCTACGGACCTCGATGCTACACAGGCTCCCGATAATACATAGACTCATGATGATCTCCCATGACTAATTTTTTTAATTCACTTAGTTGTTGTGACAATTTGATTTACATGATCTCACATATACTTTCTTATTTCTACCATATGTTAATTATGCTCTGTTTTTCCTTTCCTAACACTTTGGTGGATTACTTACATACTGGTACAGAAATGCTTATTCTGGTTTATATCTAATATAAGTCTATTTTTTTACATGTTTGTCTAAGCATTTGATATAAATAACTAAAATGGTCTTAGAGCTTTATACCTAAACAAATGATAAGAAATATGGTAGATTAATACCGTAAAATTGTCATTAGTTTAAAGGAAAATTTTTCCATATTTTGATGATTACTCGACTTGTAAGTCAATTCATACTCCAAGAATGTGAAAATGATTACTTGGATGGTGTTTCATATCCACTGAACCTTACTCGATGAATTTGTGCCTAAGGATATTGTTAAAATAGGTATTGGGGAGAAATTAGATGATGATGCTTGAAAATTTTATTTACGTTTTCATAAGAGCCAAATTTATTAACTTAATAATTAATCTTTCTACTACTCAGTGTCATCAAAGCATTTATGAAGATCAATTAACTATGGAAGGGATAGTTAGGGTTGAGCTATTTAGAGAAGTCGCAATCTTGTTGTAGTTTTGATTTCCTTTTGTAAATTTCCCCATTTTTCCTCTCTTTAATATATTATTTTTGCTACTGATAAAAAAAATGTTAAAGCATTGTAATAGTTACAAACTTTATTTTCACTCACGATGCATAGGAAAATGTCAATTAATGGGATGAAAATGTGAATGAATGAATGAATGAATGTACAGGTTTTGTGAATGAAAATGTGAATGGATGTATAGGTTTTGTGGATGAAAATATGAAAGAATGGATTAGTTAATGAAAATGTCAATGGATGTACGAGTTTTATGGATGAAAATGTGAATGAATGAATGGATGTACAGGGTGGATGAAAGTGTGAATGAATGAGATGAAAATATGAAATTGGAATAGATGTATAGGTTTATACAGGTGAAAATGTGAAATTGAAATGCATATTTATACAGGTATAGGAATGGAAACAGGTTTACAGGTGCAGAATTAAAAAAAAAAAAAACAGTATTAGTAACGGAAAGATATCCGTCACTAATGTAGGATGATAATTAGTGACGGAATTATTTCCGTCACTGTTAAGATTAACAGTGACAGATATATTTCCGTCACTACTCATTCTTAATAGTGACGAAAATCTTTCTGTCACTAATAAACTTAATAGTGACGGAAATTTGGTTGCTACTACAGATGAGATGCGGGCAGAGATGAGTGTCATGAAAACCCGGTTGAAGGTGTTTGAGGACTGGATGTCCCATATGCATCCTGACTCACATATCCCCTCCGGATCGACAACTGCTATGGACCCCGATGCTACACAGGCTCGAATCCCTAATCATTAGGGAGTTGGTTAAAATTCCTAGCTTCTAGGGAATTAATTACATTCCATTAATTAAGGAATCATTTTAGGAAAATGAATCATAAATTAGAAAGTTTGTTATAACTAATTAGTTATGGATAAACATGAGGTTTAATTAATGATAAGAATTATCATTATTTAGTAACTCTTAGGGATAACTATCATTATTAGATAATGATAGGGATAACTATCAAGTTGTGGATAAGATCCACATATATAAATTCTCTACACCCAAACCATGAGAAGAGATGGTTCATAATTATTGAACACAAGCCAAAAACATGGGAAGAGGAGAATCATTATTATTCTCCAACAGATTTTCATGAGCTATAGCTTGGAGCCCAAGATTCATCTCTTGGATTTTCGTGGGCTTAGGGAGAACACCCCTCAAGGGATTTTGGTAGGGTAGTGGTAACACCCTATATGATTTTGGGAGCTAGGGTTTTGAACCCTAAGGGTTTGAGGATTTTAACATTTAGGGTTTTGAACCCTAAGGATTTTGTGAGATAGAAAGTCTATTTCAAAATCTCTTTCATCTCTTTTGTTTTGCATATACAGGATGAAATACCTTGTCGAATGTGAAAACCCTATCGATCTACTTCGCAATGATGCTTTGTGATACGACAACTTCTCTCTGATATTCATTGCAAGTCAACCTGTGCCTGGAAAGAATGGAAATTTAGTTTCAGTTTTTTTTTTTTAATTTAAGCAAATGAATCTAAAAAAAAAAACTAAAAACTAAAAATGATTTTTGTACAAAAAAAGAGAGGAAACCCTAACCCTAGAGAGAGATTTCAGAACCATTGAGATGCAGTGATCGTAGATAGGGAGGAGAGAGAGAGAAATTGAGAGAGAGAGAGAGAGAGACAATGAGGGTTTGGACTTTGGATAGAGAGAAATTGAGAGAATAGAGAGCAATAGAGAGACAGAGGTTACTGGCAATAATAAACTCAATATACTGACTGAACTATTTCCGTCAATAATAAACTCAATATACTGACGGAAATTATTTTGTTACTAACTATACTTCCATTACTAATACCAGTAGTGATGGAATATTTCTGTCACTATTATATAATCCCTATTTGTAGGTCTGAAATTAAATTTAACAGACGGACCATTAGTGACGGCATATGTTTTTGTCACTATAATCGATGTATTAGTGACAGAAAAGTTTCCGTCACTAATATTCCATCGCTGCTCGGTAGTTTTCTTGTAGCGGATCGAGATTGAGTTCCGTTTGAGCTCGAACTTTATTCAAATTGAGTTGAGCTCGAGTTGGCTCAAACTTGATTCACATAATTATTTTGTTTAGTTTTAAATAATTTTAATCAAAATATTTATTAATAAATTATAATAGAAGAAACCACCAAATAAACTTAATTCATATACAAAAATAAAGATTTGGGAGTAGTCCTTCATTCCCAAAAGTAGAGAGTTAGTTCAAAGTTGAGTTCAAATTTAGAGGACCTCAAGGTCCTCTTCCAAGCTAACCATGTCAATCAAATTTCAACACTTGGGAAAGAGAATTAAAGTTAAAAATAAGATACAATTCACTGCAACGTGTCATTTTCAATTGGGTGGTCAGTTTGGAAGGGGACCCTGTGGTCCTTTTTCCATTTTATCCTTCAGAGATTCTGTTATGAACTTCTTATCCTTTTTTTGTCATTATTATCTCTTAAACTTATTTATTAAAAATTATTAAAATCTATAATAAAGAAAAGTTTAAAATATTATTTTGTTTTAATATAAATAATATTTGAAAGACACGAGTATAAAATTTTTCGAAGCACTATTTTTAATTCAAACTTGATTTTGATCTAATCAAAATCTTCTCAAAGGTCATCTTATGATCATATTAAATTATGGTGTGAAGAAACATACTTACAAAACTTCTCAAGCGTAAAGTCTCCTGTCGATTTACAAGAACCTTCTTTGAATCTTTAAAGCTTTACTCCAATGGAAGCTAATGACCCTTCCGATCAATGCTCTTTAATCTTTTTTTTTTAATCCAAGAACCTTTCTTAATCAATCTCTTCTAATTCAAGCTCTATGATCTTTTATTCTTTTCTTGAATGTAAGATCATTTCATAAAGATTCGTTATAATATTATTCAAGATCAAAACAAAAATGAAGAAAAGAGAGAAGAAGGGAAAAGGTGATTTCAACAATTCTTGATCATCAATGATTTGTTCTTAATCTTCTTCAAGATCAAAAACCAACCAAAGAATCACCATGGGAGAGGTGGCCGTACAACTCAAGAGGGGAGAGAGAGAAAAACGTGGGAGAGAGAGGATTCCCTTGTTTGTGTGGACGTTCCACTTAGGGGGGGCGGTCCTTTTATAAGATCTCATTTGGCTAACTAATAGCTCAAATCAATAACCTCCTTTTTAATTCTAATCCAATTAGAACTCTCTTAATTGATTCCTTAAATATAAGTCCTAATCCAATTAGGATTTATCATAATTAGAAATTAACCTTATCCATTAATAACAAACTAATCTTATCCTTATCTATTAGGATAATTAATTAGTAACTAACTAATGTAATCTCTCAATTAAATAGGGATTCTTTAATTAGCAACCAAGTAATCTAATCCCTAACTATTAGGAGATAAGATCACCTAACTAACTAAAGTAATAAGGTTCCTTATGAAGTGGGCGTCCCAGCCTAGGTGGGCCCCCACTTCTACACGCCCCTTTTGGGTTCTAAACCCTTGTGATGTCACATTTTGATTTTTATCAAAATCTCATATGGGTCCTACCCATTTGGTTAATGGTTAATCACATCTTATGTGATTTCACCTATAAGAGTTTCACTATACCATATAGTGAATTACATGAAGAAATTAATTAATTTAATTCTAAATTAAATTAAAAGCCTTGAGAAGGTCCTAGTGTGTGGGATCTAAAGGGATCTCCTATTTTCGGTTGTGGGACCAAGTACTGAACCTTTTTGGTTAAAGACTTGTTACTAGAAAATACTTTCCTATACTTCCATTAGGATCATAGAATTTTATCTATATCCCTGGACTTCCATCACAATAATATCCATTAACACAATGGGACTAACCTCCAGAAATTAGAGAATTACTTGTAAGCACTATCTCACAATATATTTACAAATAAATCATTCCACAATCCGATATCACATGTAAGCTTTCGGGATTGGAACAAGTCCACTGTCTAGTCCTTAGCTTATGAATATAACTTTTTCTCATGAATACTTTTTCATTGAACTGAACTTTCAAAATACTTTTGAAGAAACATTAGAAAAGATCTGACATATACTTTTTCATATTGAAAAATATCAACTTTGATAAAGACCATTTTACCGAAAAGCACCAGTACTGGATTTAATAATTCAATTCAACAAGTATCACCTTGATATAATTATCTCCAATTAAGGAGTAGTGGATTCCTTATTGAGTGTTTACATACTTCTCCAAACATTGTGTACATGACCCAATGTATCCGGAGTTAGTCCTGTGAATTGGACATTGTCGATTGGCACATCAAAGCCATATAGACAGATGCATGAGAAGATGTTAACCTCTCAGGTCTAAGGACAATTTATCGAATGGATAACCCTAATACAATCTGATAGTGTACTTCATAGGGTATCCACTAGTGATTTCGTTCAGTATTATGTACTTGCTACATATACTTACATGTTAGTCAATAGTCAACGCTCTCTGTGAATGAGATTCATCACACTATCTTATAGAACTATACATGTGCAAGCTATGATGAAGTACGACACCCAACCAGTATTCTAGAGGCTTCGAACAATACTAGGTTCATAAGGAACTGAAAAATCATATCTCCTTCGCAACGTTTGCATGATTTTCTTACAATGTTACCTATGGAACTTTATGTCTTCATCAAATGAGACAGTAATTAATATAAATACCCTTCATAGTTGGTTGTATAAATATGATGCTTCTCATATTGGCTTTCGATGGCATATATGTCCAACAATCTCCCACTTGCACTCTAAGCCAATTTGATATAATGCCCATCTTCTCAGTAATGTTTCTCAAACACCAACTGATGCATAACTTAATATATATGGGTCTGTCATGTTTGCTTTACCACAACTATTGTATTAATGCAATAATACTTTCAACTCTTGCAGATTTATTATCAATAACCACAGTCTTAAAAGACTAAACAAAATGATACTGTCCAACAGTCATTTTTCAGAAGTTAACTTGCTTGTGCTTTACCATTGTACAATGCTCCGGACTAATCTGATCAATATCGTATCACATTATCATGTGATGAATATCCGGTCTAGTACAAGTATACTGTCTCATGATATCACATATATAAGAGAAACAAATTCCATTCCAGAAAGGTAGAAACTCTTTTATTGGAATCTTACTTGTACAAAAACATTATTGTTATTGGGAGAATAATAATATCGTTTTTCTTTTGTTTTTAAACCATTTAGGACTAAGAAAACACGATGTCAAAGTTTTTGTCCTTCATTGCAAAATTGCTAGATCCATCTAAGAAAAGAATAATATTCATACTTCATTTAATAATGAAAAGAATATTATCTTTACATAGAGCCAAGAAAGTAATTATGCTCCCACTAACCAGTTTGTACACAAAAGATACTTTCATCATTTGATGAAAATCAAACAGTTTGATTACTTCATTAGAATAAAAGTTAGTCAAACTACAAAATCTGGGACCTGTGGGTTCCAGTGTACTATTTAGGTATAGTGAGAGTAGAGAATTGATCTCTTTCAATTCTCATAGTTATCGGTCTATTGGGCTTCCGCTTTTAGAACAATTTTAGATTCAGTTTCTCTTCTAGGAAACTTGTATTCCTGTTTATAAATATCTTTTGTTATCCAGGAATAAAGACTAAGTGTTTCTAATACGAATCTCAAGCTCATGTTCTATCGAATCATATCCAATATTGTTTGATTTTAACAATACCATCATGCTATGGTTTGTTATGAGAATTATATGAGACAAGATATACTGAGAGTAACTTATGAAATTTCTATTAAGAGGTACTCTTCTCAATCATGGAAGACTTACCTAGCTATTTCTTTATTTTATTGCAGAATTCCTTGAACTTTTCAAAGAAGGTGAACTAAAGTTAGCTACCTTTTAATGAAACATTCATATGACTACGATCATCTGTGTGTACTAATACAATATGGGAAGACACATCTTTCTCTACGATAATTACTCATAGGACTAAGTTCATAAAGACTAAGAGATGTGTCAGATACAAATTAATGTTACAATAATAACAATATAAGAAATCTAATTTCTACAAGTAATTGGTACATACATAGTCTCTACGAATAAAATCCTATTTTGAGCTAATTTTTCATAAAAACATTTCAATGGTGACTATAACAACTATTGTTTTTGTCCCATTCTCAAGTAGAAGTTTTATCTACTCGGATTTCTCCTTACTTATGCAATGTCATACCAAACATTAGGGGCTGGAGGTTCCAACAACTATGTTGGACTTGATGAGTATACATATTGGATAATCCTTCCAATGGTTTGTCCTGTATCTAATGACCAACTGTTTCACTGTGAAGCACATTCCTTATACTTTCCTTTCTTCTCAGAAGATCCATTGTCCATACTACCAGAATATCTTTCTAATGGAAAATCTTGGATTTCTTTCCTTTGCATGAATGCTCAGGATTCAAAGAATCCAACTCTTTTGAACATCTTTGTAAGCATTAAACTCTTCAAAGGTTTTTAGCCATATGCAACATGTGGGATTTCAGACAATCTGATTCTCTACTTGTTCAACATAACCATATTAAAGGACTCTGAGAGCTAATTAAGGATCATATCCTCTGATCCTATAAATTTATCTCAATTTATCTCAGCACCAAGAATTGAGATTTATGAATCCCATGATCTCTATCATATTCTTTGTGACTAGGTTTCCCTAGTCAACTTGGTGTTCACTTGTCCTTTTATATAGTAAGCTGTCCAGCAGCCTTATTGTATTCTGTAAACATCTTAAATGAGATATAACATTAGTAGTGAGAAATATGACAATTCTTTAGATAATAAGCACAAACTTGAGATTTTTTTTCCATTCCAAACACTTTGAATTGGTCAAGAGATTCTCATTAAAGTCTTGGTAAGGTGGTTATAGAATGACATTGCAATAAATAAAACATACATCATAATCTCACACATTATAATATCATTAGATCAGAGTTTTCAATCTTTGATGATATTGCTCATCATTCAGTCAAATTTCATTGACCCCTCAATCTATAAAATTAGGAAATATGCTACTTCATATTTTTGATGAGCATTGGGTGTCTTATAATACACATGCAATCTTCCATGGTAGGATAATATTACACATGCACCACAATGTGAATAGTAATTATCCATCATCTGAACATCTCATGCATAACTCCTTATGTTAATTAGTTATTTCCAATTTTCTTGTGACCTCTAAGGACAACATGATTGTCACCTGTCAGTTGTCATGTTCCTTGGTTAAGTGAAACTCATTATTTTCAGTTGTCATATGATTAAGTAGGAATATGCCCCCATGCTAGTTGACACTCTTTATCAGGCCATACACATTCCTATCTATTATAGAAATAAAGCACTAGAAGTTTAATTTAGATTGAATTATGTCTGATTCCTACCAGAGAGACAAGACTGAGGCTAATTAATTCCTAGTCTTATTGATAATGGAAGGTCATAGAACAAATTATCTCGTAGGATAAATTAGCCCATTTAATTCACATAATATTTTTCTTGAGGGAAAACAGAATATTATAAATAAATTATACATCTCATGCATATATCAATAACATTATTAATATATATCATTGTATCACATCTATAAAACAATATAAAAAATTATCATATGATAGTAAATCAAATTTCGTTTAATTAGATCAAACTAATTTCAATGAACTCCCATTACCCAGAAATCTTAATGGATCTAATCCAAGGGTACAAAGGTCATTTTGATAACGATGGGCCTTTGATGGTTCATTCATCCATATGATGGACCATTGATCATATCAATCATGAGCCCAAAATAACAATTATAAAGTGTCCATGTGCATCACTAAAGCCCATTAGTCAAAATGGACTATATTACTCTTTAATTTTCTACGAATTAAAATCTCTCTCTTTGACCTCCAATCTACCCCAACCCTAATTCTAAAAGAAATTATGGGAGTCTCTAAACAACTCTCTAAGACCTCTACCAGGGTCAATAAGTGTCACTCAAGTACTTCTCATAATCGTGAATATTGTTAGCTTACATCTATGCTAATTAAGGTACAATTATCTCATAATCCTGTAAGTAACAAATTCCACTTAAAAATTTCAACATGGACAACATGTAACACGTCCAAAAGGGCTATAATAATGTGTTTTATTTAAACACAAATATTTTATGTTTTAACAAAACACATATTGTGGGGTTTGATCCAAATATCCAAAATTTGCACAAAAACGATAATCATATTATCACAAGGGTTATGAACTTTTCTAAGCAACTAAAAGCTATAACAAATCATCACATGAAATGCATAATATAGTCACACTATAACGCCCCAAAACCCTCCTTAGGAGTTAGGCGATATTTGGGCTCGTTACCTACCATGACAACCATCTTGCAAGAGTATACAAGGCATGCCAAATAGTGACCCAATTCCTCTTTCTTAGAAGCTAAGATGGGATAGAGGCCGTCTTGGGGATGGCGAAGCTTATTGGCGGGCCGGGACGTTCTCAAACTGGGTATTAGATGGCAAATAGGGTAAGGAGAAGTTCTTAGAATCTGGAGGGTCCCATGGATCCCTGACCAGCCGGCCTTCAGGCCTTGCCCCCATCCAGACACCAATATTGATGATAGAAAGGTATCCTCTCTTATTAACCATCAGGCTGGTTGCTGGGATACAACCAAACTTGCCGATAGTTTTCTCCAAAACACAGTCGACGCCATTCGCGGTACTCCGATTAGTTTGTGCAATGGCTCCGATGGCATTTCTCTAAATCTGGCCTTTTCACAGTCAAGTCAGCATCGCATTTGGCAAAAAAATTCCTGGACAGCAAGTGACCTTCATCTAGCGCAGCGCCACAGATTCGTTTAATGCACTCTGGCCAACAATCTGGAAGCTCCCAATCCCTCCAAAACTTCAGAACTTTCTTTGGCGAGCTTGCGATAATGCTTTAGTTGTGGCCTCTAACCTCAGAAAGAAGAGAGTCCTGATGGAGGATTTCTGCCCCCTCTGTAAAACAGAACCTGAGACTATAACCCACCTTTTTCTCGATTGCCCTTGCGTGCGTAGCATTTGGTTTGGCTCAAGACCCTGCTTTTGCCGAGAACAACCATGAAGTGCCCATCTATCTGTGCTCGACACTTTGGAGCATATGGAAATTCGCCTGCACATGATCTAGCACAGATCGCCCTCAATGAAAGTCTTAACAAGCCCCTGAATACCTCTCTAACTACCTTTTTTTCCTGGTGCCAAAATCTCCACTGGTACCACTCTAATCTACCGGTCTCCCTTTTGAATGAAATATTACCTAATTACCAAAAAAAAAATGCATATGAACTCCAGTTAATTTATTTTTAAGTCCCGTGGTTAAAAATATTTTTATTTTATTTAAAAAAAAACCAAAGGTAGATGGGTGAACCCTAGGGGTCAGTGAATCTTAACCACAATTAAATTGAGCCAAAGGAGAGACACGTGGCATTAAAATGAGACCCGAGACGCACCTCCTCGCGTCACCGACCGAGGAGGTGATTATTTTCCTAAAGTAAAATGGCGACAAGATAAGTGTAACCAACATATATGATTTTTTTTATGACTTTGCTACTGAGACTCCATTAGGGCCGAGACCACTGAGACCATGCTGTAAGAGCATTGGATTTCAGGTGGGTCCCATTTCACATGGTAGGCCCCACCTAAAATCCCATGCTCTTAGAGCATGGTCTCGGTGGTCCCGGCCTAAAGGGGTCTCAGAATCTTTATCCTTTTTTTATTATTATTTTTTTTTATCGTGACATACAGTGAGAATATTATATAACATTTTCTATTTCATATACAGGTCTCTTTCAATGAATGGAATTACATTTATAAAGTATTTCATTTGATAGAAGGTTATGTGTGAAACTACACTAATAAATATGAATCTAAATTGGAGGGTGAAAGTTCCAAAGGGGTTGGGGCAATTGGGATGGGCTAAAATTTTGAGGCCAGCTTAATGAATGGTCCAGCCTGTTCAAGATTGTGCTTTTTTTTGTTACTGTGCCTGCTTAAGATAGTTGAAACACATTTTTTGGGTGAAATCTTGACTGGAGCTTAGCCAAGAGGTCTGATGGACTGGTCTGGTTCAATAATGTAGGGGGTGTTATTTTTTTTAGGAAATTAGTTAACATACCACGGAAATCCATTTTCAAACCTAAGGCACCACCTCTATAACCCCCTCTTAAATACTCACCAATTGGGGGTGTTATTTTTTTTAGGAAAATAGTTAACATACCTCGGAAATTCATTTCCAAACCTAAGGTATCACCTCATTGGTCCATGCCCCCCTTTTAAATACTCACCAAGGAGGTGGTGCCTTATAGTGAAAATTTAAGAGAGGGGGGCTGAAACAATGAGGTCCAACCTTAGGTTTGTAAATGGATTTCAAGGGTATGTTAACTATTTCCCTTTTTTTAACCAGCCCAACCATTCTATTTACTTTCTTACAAGGGCCTTTGGCAATATTATATATATATATATATATATTTTTATCAAAGGAACACGACACAACGCACATAGACACAAACCATAGAAGGCTTCACACCACGAGTCTCCTCAAAACGGGCACCAACCGTATGCTACTTTCAATTACTTATTTACTTATAGATCAAAATAAAGTAATTATTTACAAATAAGCTTTGTTTGATAAAAAATAAATTTCGTTAGGAGTTAGGACCATTAAAAGTACTTACAAATAAAGTAACTCATGGCAACTTTGTAAGAAAGCGCTTATTAGTTTATAAACACCCGTAATAGAATGGAAGAAGAGATGTATAGACAACCCCAAATAATTGAAATAAGGCTCCAATGATGGAACACAAAATATGGGTATGACGTGAATGCCTTGATACGTTTTCGATACTCATCCAGAATGGAACATGCTCCTTTTGGAATTGAATAACCGGTGCCAATGGGCCGGGCTTGGGCTTAATTTTGGTGATTTTGAATAAGCCGCCCCGAGCCCGATTGACAACCCTAGATGTAGGTGGCCAAAGAAGGCAGTTCTTAACCTCAGCTAGATATATTTCTCAGTTCCGCCGCCCTTTGGAGGCAATCCAACAATTGAAGGGTCCAGAAAGAGATTGGGAGAGTATGGTTGTTCAAGCTCTAAATTGAAGCCCTAACTTTTGTTTTTTTTCCTAAGAGAAGAAAAAGGAACCACCTTGCTTGTGTTCAGACAGAGAAAAAGGATAAAAAGAAATTCCAAATTTATACAAAGGAAAGAGATGATTCCTTCAGGCCTTTTCCCATTGTTGCATATCTTTGACTACAACCATTTGGGAAAACCTTGAATGTTCAATGCATTTGCACACTAACTGTCTTGTTCAAGATCATTCAAGACTGAAATTCAAAATATACCCTGAAAGTGAATGGGGAAAAAAACCTACAGCAAGCCCCACAAGATGTTGCATCTACAGTTCATGCCTCAATTTGTTTTCCCATTTGAGACTCTTCCGAACAGCCATTCGGTTAGCCGAACTGAGTCGAATTAGGTAGAATACATCAAAATTTCAAACCGACCTGATTCGACCAAGATAGAATGCATCTAAACGTTATTGCATCTACAGTTCATGCCTCAATTTGTTTTCCCATTTGAGACTCTTCCGAACAGCCATTCGGTTAGCCGAACTGAGTCGAATTAGGTAGAATACATCAAAATTTCAAACCGACCTGATTCGACCAAGATAGAATGCATCTAAACGTTATTATCTTCTTCTGGTATCATTCAACATCATTCTCTAGATTGAATTTGAAAATCTTCTTCTTATTCTTCTGGTGTTATTTTTTTCTATCAGTTAACAAGTTAATTGAATATATAGAAGGGGAGAATACAACCAAATACAGGATAAGGAGTTTACCGATCAGTGAACTCAAACAAAAACAAACATAAGCACAAGAGCCTTAACATGACACATCCCATAAAACCCCAAAAGCAATAATCACAAAATTATCCTACAACAGTAATTCAAATTTCATTACCAGAACTAGACATCTTGAAGCTCACTACATAATAACCCAAATTTGGCCGTGTATGCATTTATATACACTGAAGAAAGACGGAAAACGGACACAAAAAGGGTCATTTACAACATACCTCATGCACTCTGGAGCTGTTCCTTCATCCTAAGAAACACAAACACATTCTCATTTAATTTCATCTCGGAGCTTCAATTTTCCTAAAACCGTGTAAAGAGCCGAGCTGATCAATATGTTACAGAGCTTGCTCACTGGGATTCTAATTTCATCCCAGCATTGTGTTCTATCTAATTCTTATTAGGAATCAGCAACTTTGGATAAAAGGGCACTCTTGAGCTGCTCCTGATTGTAAACCCTACTTCCCATCTTCACGGTGGCCTGTTGGATCATCTGATCCTGCACTGCCGACACAGTAGCATAGTGCAAATCTAGGTCTAATTCCTTGAGAGCCGCCATCAATCTTGCCGCCGGATGGTTCTTCTTGTTAGACTGGATTCGAATCATTGCTTCTTGCCCCAGTATCTTCACGTCAATATCCAATTCGGAAGACTTGCTTCCATGGTGATTCGAGATCTTGAAATCTTGATCTAATGGCTGTGGGACTGGTCCGGATTGGCGGGAACCTTTACTGGATAAGTCCTTCAGGGAATCCACTTGGTCCTGCAATCTCTCCTTATCTGATTCAGTATTTTGCAGCTTTGTTCTAAGCTCATTGATGTAGGAAATGGCATCACCGAGGAGTGATGCTTTGTCCATTTTCGAGACATTTGGGACTACAGCTCGAAGAGCATAGAATCTTTGATTGAGCTTCTCTCGCCTCTGCCGCTCAGCCTCAACATGGTTCAGAGGCTCCTCTCGGCCGTTTGCAGGTTTCCTTCCCCTCTTCCGAGGCCGTTTCTCTGGTTCTACTACTCTGGAACTCTCAACCTCTCTAACTGAAGCTTCAAGATCGGAATGATCAGAGTCTCCTACACCGCCATTTGATTTCACCACACAAGAAGAAGGCAAGACCACACCCGACGTGAAGGAAAGCATTCCTTCTTCATTACTACCCCTTGATGCTGGGGATTTTTTCGTTTTCTTGTCCTCTGCTACAAACAGAGAATGGTTCGAGAACAGATTACCATTGCTGTTGCTAAAATTCCTATTACTCTCTCCAAAATTCAGAATTTCTCCGGATTCAGGCTTGCACGGATGCTGAGTACCATTTCTCACGCTGCTGGAATCGAATCCAAATTCGGATAAATTCAATTCTCTAGTGAGGAAGGTCTCTGTCTGTATCTGCTGGATATGGATCGAGCTAGGGTGGAATTGAATTGGCTTCGAAATCTCTTGACCGTTAGTGGGAGCAGAAACTGGAGCTGTATCTACAGAGTCCTTAATTTCGATCACAGATGGATCAGAGATCCAGAGCGACGACGGATCATCGTTCTCGCCCTGATCCATCTGCGACGGCCACGATCCGATTTCGCTACTGTTGAAATTAAACAAAACCCTAACCTTGTTCATCAGCTCCGAGCTCTGAAAAATCAACTCAGTCGACCCTAATTCAACCACACCACTCGCCGACGGTATACAAACCATCGTCTGCAATCCAAATACCTGAGCCTGCCTCGCTCGCTCGCAAGACGAGCTCAGAAGCTTCTCGCCTCCGGCGATCCACACCGGAGCCGAAGCAAAGAACGCCTGACCGGGAAGACCACCACCGTTGATGAACGACTGCGTCATCGAAACCAGAAACAACCACTCAGTATCAGTAACCTCTTCATCAATTGAATCATCTGCAGAAGCCGGAACTCCAGAGATCAACGAATTGAGCTCCCGGAGCACCTTTTTCCGCTGTTCTTGATCAGCCGCCGACGTCGGAGTCATTTTCCGATTCGTCTTATCTTCTTCTCCTTTATAGTATCCATCGCCCCATCCAAGCAAAGAAGCACCGGAGATATCGACGGAGGATTGCCAGAAAATAGCGTAAGTCCAGATCTCACGAGCTCCTTCAATTAGGGTTTGGAGACGTTGTTGTAGGGTTTCTGGATTGAAGAACGCCGGTGGCTGAGATTGGTTTAGGGTTTTGGTGGTATCTGTAACAGCGGTTGTGGTTGATGCAGAAGTGGAAGGAGGCCAAGAGAAAGGAGGGAAATCGGAAGCCATGAAAGCTTCCATCATCGATGCGTTATCGTCCGTCCAAAGATTCATCGTAGATAAGCGGTATTCCGTCATTCCATAAACCGGAAAACCAGTTATTGACTTCGTCTGACAGAAAAAAACGGACAAGGCTTTTACACTTCTCTTTTGCTTACATTAAAATGCTCTCGGAAAACCGGAATTTGTTTGATTTGACGGTTTTGTGAAGCGGATTCCCAGCAGACCAGGGGGTGGTGGACGGTAAGAGAGTTATGTGGTCGGAGAGAGGATTAAAAGATGGTGGATTTTGTCGGGTGATGATAGATTGGTGTTGCATTCGGATTTGGGATGAATTTAGAGTTCATTTGAGTTGAATTTTAATCTGGGGGTTGGGGTGGTGGACTGGTGGGCCTGGGGCTGCAGAAGTACTAGAAATTTCTCCTCCCCCCTCCCTAGGGGGGGTGTGAGAGCCCACTCTCCTCTTAGAGTACCTTTTTCTTTTCAAAAAAAAAAATTTATTTAAAACAGTAAGACAAAATTCTTTTGTGTGAGACAATTGTTTTAAAAAAAAATTTCGGTATAACCAATCTAACCATAGTTCTTAGAAAAACAAATTTTTTTATTTTAATTTAATTATGTTTAATCATGGTTAAAAAGTGTTAAAAGGGACACGGGGGAACACTGCGGTGCTCTTCTCATGGCTCATAAAAGAATGGGTTAACAAAAATTCTTCTGGTCTAACATAAAAGTGATAATATAAGGCGATAGCATCACGGATTTAATGGGGTCATGGATGTGTTGGGGTTGGATTTTTTTTCTCTTCATTTAATTGTTAGGAAATTACTAAAATATTTAGATTGTTAATAAATATAAACAATAAGAAACTTTTTAAAATTAGTTTAGTAAAGTTACTATTATTTGATCCAATATTATTTTAACTAATTGAGCCATGTTTATAATTTAATTGATTATTCTTTAGTAATTGTATGTACAAATTTATTTTACAAAAGAATGGGTTAGCAAAAATTCTACTCTTTCACAGTAAGTGATAATATAAGGCGATTTCTCGAAGCATTGTGGATTTAATGGGGGTAACGGATGTGTTAGGGTTGATTTTTTCTCTTCTCATTTAATTATTAGAAAATGACTAAAATATTTAGATTGTTAATAAATATAAACGTTAAGAAGCTTTTTTTAATTAGTTTGATAAAATTCCTATTATTTTAACTAATATTAGTCATATTTATAATTTAATTAATTATTTTTTTGTAATCGAATGTACAATGATTATATTATTAATGTTTATGGTCAAAATAATCAACGCCAAACATAGGCTACACGCAGCCTCTTGCGCCAATGGTGGGATATGGCCTCTCTCAATTAGAGGGGAGGGATCCTCTCTCGGACAATGAGTCACAAGAGCTCTAATTCCCCAGTTAACCACTAAGGCTAGTTGTACTAACTAAATGAAATCCAAAGCCAAAAAAAAAAAAAAAACCATGCTTAGCTATGGAATTTTATTGTAGTCTATAAACAATACAAAGGCCTCTACATAGGTACGAATAGCCTTACATTTTTTTATCCATCAGGGAAAAGTAGATAATAGGGTAAATTGCACTCACCTCCCATAAGGTTTGGTGAAATTTCAGAAACCTCCCCTCTAATTTATGAAATTACATTGCCTTCTCCTATTAGGTCAGACTCTTAATATTAACATTGTTAACTAAAGTTATCATTTTCCTATTTTACCCCTATTTCTTGATTGAGGAAACACGTCTTGTCTTTACTGTTTACTGTTTGAAAGCTCAACCAAAGAAAAACATAAACTCGTAAGTCACCACGTGTCCCTTTTAATACCCACTAACTATGATTAAGATTTACTCACCCATAAGATCCATCTAACCTTAGATTTAGGGAAAAAAATAACCTTAGGTTGATTATGTTTAACTGCAATTAAAGAGGGCCTCTACAAGCCGCCATGTGTCCCTTTTAACACCAACTAACTGTGGTTAAGATTCACTCATCCCTAAGATTCATTAATCTAACATTTGTTATAAGAAAATAAAATAAAAAATATTAATCTTAGGTTAATTATGTTTAACCACAGTTAAAGGATCTCTATAAGCCGCCACGTGTCCCTTTTAATACCCACTAACTATGGTTAAAACTTACTCACCCCTAGGGTTCATCCATCAAACCTTGGTTTTTAGAAAAAAAACCTTAGGTTGCTTATGCTTGAACACAATTAAAGGGAGCTCTACAATCCACCACGTGTCCTCTTTAACGCGCATTAACTATGGTTAAAATTCACTCACCCCTAGGATTCATCCATTTAACCTTGATTTTTGGAAGAAAAAAAACCTTAGGTTTATTATGCTTAACCACAATTAAAGGGGGCTCTACAAGCCATCATGTGTCCCCTTTAACACCCACTAATTGTGCTTAAGATTCAATCCCCTAAGATTAATCCATCTAATCTTGCTTTGAAGAAAAAAATATAAATATTAACCTTAGGTTAATAATGTTTAACCATAGTTAAAGGATCTCTATACTTCATCATGTGTCCCTTTTAATACCCACTAATTATGGTTAACCCTAGAGCTCATCTATCTAATTAGTTTTTAGAAAAAATATATATACACTTGATTTTGGAAATATATATTAACCATAAGTTGACATTATTAATCTTGGTTAGAAACCAATTATCATTTGTTTTATTGAATTAACTAACCTTGTGTTGAAAAAGGTAATATAGACATTTTAAAATGTTTAAATGATTACATCATAGTTCATCCATAAAGTAATGGTAAACTTAAGGGAAGAGGTATATATTACAGGCAACCAAAGTTGAGGGGAGAGCACTCTAGGAAGGTTTCTGAAATTTCACAAACCTCAAGGGAGGTGAGTGTAATTTACCCTAGATAATATATTTAAGGTCTCCTAGTTTGTTTTTAGTGGTAAGGACGTATGTCCCCTTTGAACATAGGATCTAATATGGCTGATGTGGCGATTGAGAGGCCGGCCACTTATACTAACCTAACTCATAAGTTAGATTAAATAATTATCTCACCAAAAAAGAAAGAAAGAAGAATGTTGGTTTTTGGAAGGAATTACTAAAAATGCCACTAATGGAAGCTTAAGCTAAAACTTAAAAGTAGGAAATTGAGCTGCAAACAACCAATATTTCCTATCCCTAATTAGGTACACAACCCGAGTTCGAGTCTTGGGAGAGTGTATGCGGTGGGCGATATACCGCGCTTAAGATCTCTTACTAGGAAGCACCAGTTGGGCCCACCGAAAAAAAAAACCTTAATCTAAAAGTAAAGTGGAAAATAATATAGATTTGATACATTGAATCTAGTTTTGCTTAATGAACATACCAAGTATGAATAGGGATCAGCAACAACCTCGTTGTTGCGTCGCTATTCAAAACCCCAATTACAACACTCCATTAAAAAAGTACATGTCATCATTGTTGTTGCTAAGTTGTTGCCGACGCATACTAAAAAAATGTTAAGGAGAGAATGAGATTTTCATTTGGTTCTTCTCGACACAAATTTGATTTGTCTTGTGTTTTCTGTGATAGCATTTTGCTTCTCCAAGACCCTATATTAATGTTTATGGTGTGTTTGGTTGTCAAGAAAATTAGGAAAAGTACCAAAAAATAAACAAAATTAGTTAAAGCTTTCTAGAAATAAATTTTCTTCTTTTTAAGGACAGTTTTCTTCCCTTACCCTATGTTTGGTTGCTAAGAAAATAAATAAAAACATGAAAAAGAAAAGAAAATTGGACAAAACACAAATAAAAATTGTATTAAAATTCTATATTTTTCTTTCTTTTCCATGTTTTCACCTATTTTCTCAACAACCAAACATAGCATTAAGGATAGTAAAAGGTAGTTTTAGGATTAACTAAAATTTTATTCACATGTGTAAAGGCAGTTTTAGAATTCAACCCATATTCATAAGGATGGATTTGGAATTAACTAAGATTGAATCAACTTTTGATCCAAGAAAATGGTAGTTTTGGAATTAATAAAACTTCAAACAACTGGAAAGTGGGACCCTAATAAGGGTTATTTTGTAAAAAAAAATTAAAGAATATTTTGGGTATAGAAACTTGCGGAACATTTTGGGTAAAAATAATTGTGAGGGACATGTTGGATATAGAAACATGACATAGGGATATTTTGAGAACCAAAAAACTTTAGGGGTATTTTGGGCATAGAAAAAATTAGGATATTTTGGGTATATAAACTTGAGGGACATTTTAGAAATAAAGAAAATAAAATATGGGCAAAGTTGAGGAGCATTTTGGATTAAAAAATTTGTAAGATGCATTTTGTAGAACCCCAAACTCATTCACCTAGTTGGTGAATAGTGTCTATGAATAGTGTCAATGAATAGTGATTTTTAGTCAAAATGAGTTTTCTATGTGTTATGGTGTACACATTATGAATAAAAGGTGTTAGAAAAAAAAATTTGTATATGGATGTTAAAGTCAAAGCAAAAGAGTGAAAACACTCTTAGTAAGATAAAGAAGAGTGGAAATACTCTAAGTTGGTAAAAATGGGAAAAACAGGAGGTTTCACCAAGTTCTGGTGAACCTCGGTTAACTACCTCTCAAGGCCGGTTGACCGACTGTCATGAAAAATGGCCAACAGAGTGCTTCGGGTTTGAGGTTGGTCGACCGCTCCTCAAAGCGGTCGACTGACTGTGGAGATTTTGCCCAAAATGGGCAATAATAAGGTTTTCCCCAGGGCCAGCCGACTGCTCCTCCTAGCTGGTTGATAGGGCACCCGAGGTTCTGCCTAGTTTGGTCTGGGGAACCCTTTCATTAAGGGTATGTTGGTCTTTTGACCACTTTTTTTTCCTATATAAGGCCCAATTTCGTGGGTTAGGGTTTACAAACCTTCAAGGCAACCTAAGAGAGTTCTAAGGGAGAAATTAGAGAAGAAGAAAGGGGAAGGCTAGGGTTTTGTCCAAGGGAGCTTGGGTGATCAAGGTGGAGCCAAATCTTGCTTCCACAAATCTCCTTCAAGCTTGGTTCCTTATTCAAGCTTGGATCATACCTTCTCAAGTTTTTCTTCCATCCTTAGGTAAGTACATCTTACTATCTAACTTTGTTATGATCTAATGTTGTAGATAAGGGTTCTTAAGATTGGGCTTTTCAAAAAAAGGATAAATATGTTTGATATGTATATGATTGTGATTTTCCTACAATAAACTATGATTCTAAGTATGATGTGATGGAATAGGCTTAAAAGCCAAGATTATTGTGATATAATGCCATGAATGGAGATGCTCCATGTTTTTAGAATTTGTTCAAGTATACTACGATGCTAATATGTTTTGTATGAACTCGTATGCAATGTTTAAAGCTTTTCATATATATTATGATGCTCACAAGAACTCCACGCATAACCGATGTTTTCTCATAAGCATGACATTTCAAGGATTATAAGAAAGGTTTTCTAAAAAAATTTCATAAGAAGAACCATAAGTGCATAAACATTGACAAGGCCAAACTTTGGTTTGGTATTTCTAAGATCGGTTACCTTATGCTCACAAGGATCAAGTCTAAGATCTTACATAAACTTCAAGGATCATAAGTCTTGCAAGGGTTCTAAGAATTCATAAGAAATGCATAAGTTTAACATCGGTTACAAGGCTCATAAGTGCTCACAAGCTCTATGGATCATGTCTAAGATCTTGCATAAGTCTCCAAGGATCATAAAGTTCATAAGAACTCGTAAGCTCACAAGAAACTCATAAGCTCGTAAGGAACTTGTGAGCTCAAATTTTGTTACTCACGGGTTTTATGTTATGAGTCCCCACTTATTAATTCAGTAGGGATAAGTCCCGAGAAATTGATAAGGTTTTAAGTCTGCTTAGAGTTCTGAGTAAGATGTTCAGTTAAGTCCGGGGAAGGTGTTAGGTACCATAACACTTCCGTTTTGCAATGGTTCCCTACTTACTAGATTTAAGCCAAATTAATGTTAGTTATTAGTCAAATGCTTTAGGTTTTAGTTTATACTAATCCAAGAAGGGAAAAGTTAAACTAGGGTCGAACCTGGGTTGGGTTGCCTACGTACTCACATTGAGGTGAGATCAGACCGAGTGTAGTTCTAACACATGAGCCCGTGCCAAGGTTAGGGGAGTGTTGTGTGTGTACCAAGGGTGACTTAGGTTCTAGCCGAGAGGCTAGGGGTTTTTGATCGGGTTGGTCAAGTACTTGGTTATTTTTGATTGGGCCTGATAGGCCAAAGGGTAGTCTGGTAGACTAGGGTTTAGGCCGGTAGGCTACGGGTGCAAGCCCGGAGGCTAGGGTTTAGTCCGGTAGACTAAGGGTTGGGCTCGATAGGCATGGACCCGGAGGTCAAGAGTAAGCCCGGTAGGCTTTGAGTCGGGCCAGGTAGGCCAAGGATAAGCCCGATAGGCTTTAAGTCGGGTCCGGTAGGCCAAGGGGTAAGCCCGGTAGGCCAAGAGGGGTCGAACCGTGGTTAGGATTGCTAACCGAGGTTGGGCAAGATCCAAGGTATGTTTATGGTCCTTAAGTATGATTTGAATACTTTTAGAGATTTTCCCCAAATTTTTTCAAGCTAAATGAGGCTAATCATGGTTAAAACAAGAGTTTAACCATGGTTAGTCCGGATAACCAAGGTTGGGCACTCAAAAAAGTTTGATTTGGGGTTAGAATGCCATTTTAGATTTTTCATGATTTTTTTGGCTTTTTTCCATGGCTTAAATGGGCTTAACCATGGTTAAATCAAGTGTTAATCATGATTAAACTCATCTAATCATGGTTAAGCATGAGCACACAATCCAAAAATGATATTTCCCATAGTTTCAAAATATTTTGGATTTTTTGAGATTTTTCCATGGGATTAGTCCAATTAACCACGGTTAACCCTTAACCATGGGTTAAGGCAAGGCAGGGCCTGGGAATGCTTGAGATGGCCCCCAGGGGGCAGGTCAGGTCTAGTGGAAGCCCCCATAGGCTGTGGGCCACTGCAAGGCCCAGAAAACTCAAAAAAACCAGGTTGTCGGTAAACTAATTTCCGATAGTTTGAGTAACTTTTAACCATATTTTAGGGGGGCTTAACTATGGTTAGGGTTGGAGTCCTGAGACCTATAACCCATGGTTTTGAAGCTTAAGATGAAGGGAATGCCCTAGGCCTATTGTGGGTCTCAGGGGATACTATATGTGGGCCTGGTATGGGTCCAAAGGTCACTGCACATAAAATAATAAGTGTTGATAATGTGATTACCGACACTCTGCAACTTTTTTTTGTTTTGAAATCTAGCCATGGTTAGGGGCTAGAACTCTCAGGTTAAGCTCAGGAAGGCCTCAGGATTCCAACCCAGGCCTTGGAGTGGCCTACACTGCTGCAACTTTGGTGGAGGTGTTGGAGAAGTTTGGCAGGGGCGGTGGAGCATGGTGGTGCTGTGGTGGTGGCCGGGAAGCTGTACACAAAATAGGGGTGAGTTGGGGGATTGCTGGAGACTGAGGAAGGCCTGAGATTCTTGTAGGGCTTCGGATATGGGTTAAGCAACTGTGTCTTTGGCCAAGGGGGTGTTGCCATTTATAGGGCAAGGGTTAGGGACACCCCTGACATTAGAACAGTGGTTGGCAAAGGTTACAGGGGGCGGAGAGGCGGTCTGCAGGTCAGAGAGGGGGGCAGCAAGCGTGCCTGAGCCCTGCAGGGGGTGGGTGCGCTACAGGAAGATGAAACCAGGGGTGTCGGTAATGTGATTACCGGCATACCCAAACTAGTGCAATTCGGTAATCCCTCCAGCGACACTTTTGGTTTTTAACCAAAGGGCATGGCAAGTGCTGTGCACGCGGTACTTGGTTGTTTTTTTGAATTTTGGCTTGGGCTTGGGCCCAGGCCAAGGTTGGACTCTAGGGGTTTTTAGGGATTAAGCCCTAAGGGTTTGGGGTTTGGACTTGGGCTACGCTAGGGCTAGGCTACGGCTAGGGCTAGGCCTAGGTTTAACTAGGGTTGAGTCCTAGTGTTTATCCAGGGTTTACCTAGGGTTAAGTAGGAGTCTACCTGGAGTTAGGTTCTAGGGTTAGGCTAGGGCTTACCTAGGGTTAGGGTTTAACTAGGGTTAAAACCTAGGGTTTGAATAGGGATTTTGCCTAGGGTTTGCTAGGACATTATGTAAGGTCAACTAGGTTTGTCCTAGGGTTAAGGGAATCGACTAGGGATAACCATGGTTAAAAGGACTTAACCATGGTTAGATCAGGGGTATAAAAATTGGGTGCTTACAGAACTCACGAGGCTCATAAGCATTCATAAGAACTCATAAGGCATGTACAAGGCATTTGATTTTCCACGAAAGGAAAGATTTTACGAACGGTTTTCCATGATGGGTTTTAAGCATGAATTTTATGAATGGTATTCCGTTTAGTACTTGCATGTGATATTATTGTCATTATAGTATTGTTAGTTAGTAGTTTGTGCTTGCTAAGTATTTCATGCTCAACCGTACATTTTATGTTGATAGGTCAATACGATATCTGTGATCCTAGTCCGTGGGTCGATGAAGACTATGGTGAGGAGGAGTCGGCAAAGGCTCAGCCAGAGGAGGATAAGAACCTTGACAGGTGGTCTTATCCTAGATACTATTAAGAGCGAGTGAGAGAGAGAGAGACTACATTGTATTTTGATGAGTGGGCATCTCCACTCTTAATTTGGTTTTGTATTGTACAAAGTTAGAATACAAATTGTGTATAGGCAAGAAATTTTAAGTTTACGCTTCCACATTACTTTATGTTTCTGCTATGTATTGTCTTAGCTATTTTACGGGATGGTTTGGTATCGGATATTGCACATCACGAGCCAAAGTATCCCTAACTCCTAGGGGGTATTTTGGGTCGTGACACATTTTGGGTATAGAAATTTGACCTAGGTGCATTTTGGGAACTAGAAAATATTTGGGCATTCTGACTGTAGGAAAAAATTTGAGGCATTTTGGGTATCAAACCTGACTTAAGGGCATTTTGAGGATAAAATACTTAATGGATATTATGCCAAGAATATAAAAAAGATATATTTTTAATAATAAAAAGACAAGATCCAACTGTACTGATCAAACTGGGAACCGGTCACCCGGCCAGCTCGATAGTCGGTTCGATTATGAGAACATTGATTTACAAATTAATAAATGGCAGTTTTAGAATTAAAATAAATTTCAATCAACTTTTTAATTCCACTATATATTCTGGTGAAAAACTCTCTTATATAATTAAATGCTAAAATTAATAAAGGGTAATTTTGGAATTAAGTTAAAATTAAATTAATTTTTTTAAAATATCATTCTCTTTATATATGGGGTTTTTACTAAAATAAGTTCCAAGTTTTGCTAAATCCTCAAAATAGGCTCTGACTTTCCAAAATAACTTTTTTAGGCTTAAACATTTGTAAGTTTCGCATATGAGAGCGATTTGACATTATATTTGAACGATTTGACATTATATATGAGCGATTTGAGACACACAAATAAATTTAAAAAAATAAAAACAAAAGTTTTATTCTAAATGAAAAAGTTTTCAAATTTATGTAATTTCACATTTCTACAACATCTTCAATCATCATTTACAAATTTACAATTCCTAAATCCTTGAATGCAATAACTACATGCTCGAATGCAGCAACTACATCCTTCTTTCTTTTTGTTTTGAAGACAACATTCTTCATACATTTTTGAAGCCGTAAAAATCAATTACATAAAGATAGATGATTAGAATAGAAAATATAATAAAACTTATACAAAAAAAAAAACCTTAAACAACAAAATAACAAAAGTAAAGAAGATGTTGGAATAGATTTTAGAAAGGAAAATAACACCTCCTCGGTCAATGACGTGAGGAGGTGCATCACAGGTCCCCTTTGAATGTCACATGTCTCTCTTTAACTCAATTTAACTATAGTTAAGATTCACTTACTCCTAGGGTTCACCCATTTACCCTTGATTTTTAGAAAAATAAAATAATTTTTCAACAACAAAAGTTAAAAAAAATAATTAACTAGAGTTCATCGTATTTGAGTTGGCTTTGTGAGAGAGAGGAGCAGTAGTTCGCTCCTCGCTAGTGGAGTAAACTATTACTCTTTCAGAAAAACCTAATGAACATTGAGAACATATTACTATGGAAGAAGAGAATGAATCTTTACCTCTATACCGGATGAATCGAGTTGAACAAGGAAGAGAGTGACCGGATTTTCAGACGAACATGAAGACGGGATTTTTTCTCCCCCTAAAAAAATTTCTTCATCCTTCCTAGAGTGAACTGTGTGAGAGAGAGAGTGAAACTAAGGTCATTTTGGTCCTTTTCAGCTTAAGTATCACATGTGTGTGAGGCTCACATATGTCAAAGCCTAAAACATTTATTTTGAAAACTTAATTTAAGGGTTTGGTAAAAGTTGAAACATGTTTTAGAAAAAACCTTTATGTATTAGCAAATGGGTAGTTTTCAAATTAAGCTAAAATTCAATCAACCTTTTTAAAAAAAATACTATAACAACCCGAAATTTTAATATAATAATTTTTGGAGTTTATGGGTCTTTAACTGAGGTTAATTAGTTAAGTATTTGATAAATTTGTGGAAAGTGGGTTTTTGTTCGGGACTGAGTTGTACAGATAATCCTTCAATGTTTTTCTACGAAAATCATACACAGCGTACAGGTCGGCTATTTGGACGATCACCCGTCATATCGGTTCCATCGCGCATCGATTCGCAAGACCGAGGGGTTGGGACTCGATATTTACCGAGTGTTCTAATAGAAATCCGTGAAACTCGCACCACAGCGTGTCAGCAGATCGTATAGACAATTGTCTATCGTTTCGACTGTTCATCATCTCAAATGAAGAAATCGCAGCGTGTTTTCTAACCAAAATTAGGAAATTAGTGGGTTTTGCAGTTTTCTTTCGCACTTAATTTTTACTATCAAAACTCCATATTTTCCTCAAAATTCGCACAACAGGTGTCGGATTGTCCCTAGTTTGGTCACCTAAAGCTTCGTCATAATTGCACGTCATTTAGCAGTGTCAGGGAGGCTGTACGCATAAAAAAATGGGAAACCGGTCAAATAGTCAAAGTGTGTGATGTCATCAATGACATCACACAATGATCTCATTGATGACATCATGGGGGGACACCTCACATGGTGACTCAACCCCCTCCCACGTCTATATAAAGGAGCCTCCACTCCCCTCATTTCTCGCATTTTCTCAATGCACCGAAGTGCTATCCGTGGGTTTTTAGAGAGAGAAAGTGAGGAGAGAGAGAAAAGAAGAGAGAAAGAAATAGGAGTCTATTTTGGAGTTTTTTGGTGTTCCCAACGCGCTGGCAACATCCGTTTTCCTCCCCAACGCCTCAATTGACATGTAGAGAGAGAAAGAGAGAAGTCTAGAGAGAGAAAGTGGAAGATAAAGGGAGAAGAGGTTCACCTTGAGGTTCTTCGGTGTCCTGGAAGCAACCGTGCCATCCTTTTTTCTTTTCGGAACCCCGATCTATGCGTAGTAGGTAAAATCTCTCTCCCTCTCTTCTCTTTTTTCCTTTATTTAAGCTATTTTGTATGTGAAATGACGTGGATAATTTATGGTGTGGATGAAAAGGGTCGGAGACTCGATGGATTGTGTATGTAAGGGATGAGAAAGAGTGAAAATGGTGTAGAGGGGTGTAGCCCTCGGTTTTAGGCTGTGTATAGCTCAGAATTTAGGCTTAGAGTGATTTGTGATCGATCGCAATGATGTGTTGATTGATCGTAGGCATGCAGAAGGCATACGATCGATGGTGCGATCGATCGTAAACAGATGGATCATCTGGGGTCTGTCAGGACCCTGGGCGATCGATCGCAGACAAAGTGTGATTGATCGCAGGTGCGATTGATTGTACGATTGATCACAGTTAATGCAGATTTTTTAGGAGGCCTGTGTTGGCTCCTCTATGTGTCTTGAAGTCATCCTTTCATGATGAATGTTATGTGATGTTTGTTTTAAGACAATGGTAGGGTCCATTGGCCTGGTTGACTCCCTATCAGAATGACTCTTGTATGATGTGATGTTTTTTTAAGGCAATGATAGGGTCCATTGGCTTGGTATAGTCCCACCTCGGGACAATTCTTGTGTGGTGTGATGTTGTTGGGACAAGGTAAGGAAATGGAATGGTTCATTGGTCGGGTAATGTTCCACACCGGAATGGTATACCCTCGGACTTGGTCTACAGGAGTGAGTCCCAATTGTATCAATTAATCAAGCAAGACTTGGATTAATTGGGGATTTCCTATGGTTAGAAAACCTAACTTGTTTGAAATGCTGTATGTGGTCCCTCTTTAACTAGGTCTGGAGGGGCAGGTCTACTAAGATTCGCGGTTCCTCCATGATTGATAGTCGGGAGAGTTAGGATGACATCGGGTCTATGGACCCAAGTTTGGATTGGGGTCTACGGGCCTAATGATGTATTGATTTTACGAACTCACTAATATTATCTTAATTTGGCATTGGCCTGTGTCGATAGGTATGCATCCAACAGAGGTTGTGCTGACCTATTGTGGTTGCCTTGATAGATGATGTTCTGTAGGGGCAGATACATCCCAACAAAGGTAGATTAAGTGTTTTACTATTAGAGGTGTTGTACTTGACAAGATTTGATGTCAATGGTGTTTTGTTTAACAAGAATTGATGTCAGAGGTGTTGTGTCTGACAAGATTTGATGCCAGAGGTATTGTGCCTGCCAAGATTTGATGATGGATTTGATGTCAGAGGTGTTGTACCTGACAAGATTTGATGACAGGATTTAATGTCAGAGGTGTTGTGCCTGCCAGAGTGATGTGTTCCTAATAGACATGTGTTTCCTGGTAGTCAGGTGTTTCCAATTAGTCAGAGGTGCACCCCTGGCTTGTCAGATGAGCTTCATTTTCCTGGCAGGTCGAATCGGTTTCCTAGCTTTCAGATGTGTATCCTGACGATAAGATGTGTATCCTGGTTATTAGATGTGTTGCCTGACAAGGGTATCATATCAGAGGCGTTATGCCTGACAGAGTGATATGTCAGATGTGTTTTTGATAGACAGATGTTTCCTGGTGGTCAAGTGTTTCCTGTTAGACAGAGGTGCGTCCCTGGCTTGTTAGATAAGCTTCATTTTCCTGGCAGGTTGGATGAGTTTCCTACCTATCAGATGTGTATCCCGACGATCAGATGTGTATCCTGGTTATCAGATATGTTGTCTGACAAGGGTGTAATGTTAGAGGTGTTATGCCTGGCAGAGTGATATGTCAAATCTGTTCCTGATAGACAGGTGTTTCCTGGTGGTTAGGTGTTTCCTGTTAGTCAGAAGTGCGTTTCTGGCTTGTCAGATGAGTTACATTTTTCTGGTAAGTCGGATGGGTTTCTTGGCTATCAGATGGGTATCCTAGGGATTAGATGTGTATCCTAACAAATGTGGTTGTGTGTGTCACTGTTCCCACAAAAGGAAAATATAAAGTAATATATCAGAGGTGTTTTCCTGACAGAGTGTGATATGTCAGAGGAGTTATTCCTGACAGTCATCGGGTGAAGACCCGGGTTATGTATGGAATATACAGATTTGAGATTAATTGGGTCAACATATCCAAGGATTAGTCGTTGTTGCAAGAAATCTCAATTGGTTGATGATTGAGTCTATAGACTCAGAGATAGAGGTTGTACATGAGCAAAGGCCCAGTCGACCGAGTTTGTGGACTCAAAGATAAAGTGTGAGCGGTTATCTGAAATGGTAACCTGATGTTGTGGACAATGATTGGATGAATTTGATGATCAAAAATATTTGGAGGTTGGGAACTATAAATTCCATGTTTTTGGTGTTGGCATATTCTGGTGTCAAAACAAGTGAATCTAGGTGTCTAGGTGTATATCTTTGTGTCATTGCCGTTAAGCATCCGCAATCAAGAGAAGTCGACCTTGGAGGATGGTTTGGTCGACCGAACTACACACTTGGGTCGGCCCAACTATCTCCTAGGGTTGAACCTGATATGGGTAACTTGCCAAAATCCGATTTTTTCAAATTTTGGGTGTTTTAAACTATTTTAGCAACTTCTATACCATGGTTTTTGATCCTCTATTTATATAGAACACTTTTAGTTCGTGGTGAATAACTTAGGGAGTGTGTGGAGAGAGTTTTTAAGTTTCTCCAGAGGTTATAGAACCTATGGAAATTGTTGTTCTCTACCCTCTTTGTCAGGTGCATTCTACCTAGAGATTACAAGCCTAAAGCTCCATATTAGCTTGTTTGGACTTGTGCATTGAAGAGTCCATCTAGGTATTGATTTCTATCAAACCATCAACCCATTCTGGATAGAACACCTTGGCCAGAGTGTTCTGGAGCCTTTGCGAAGGATATCGATTTGAGACGGATTGTAGATGTGTGATTTGGTTGGTGGATTCCGAAGCCGTCATTGACGGAGATCGATCGGAAGATCGTGGACTGTTTTTGAGATACAAAGAGAAGTACGACAGCTGCGGTTGATCACGGGACTTGAGAGTACGTGATGACTTTTCAAGGCGTGGAGGACTAAGAACTGAAGGATCGTAGTGTTGAGTCCGAAGGAGTCAAGTTCGAGTCTTGTAAGTTCTTGTTTACTTTGTATTAGTGGATTCTCATGGCTAGACTAGGTCCCGTGGTTTTTCCCGAAAGGGTTTTCACGTAAAAATCCTTGTGTTGTGGTTTGTTTGGTTTTCTATTTCCGTACTTAAATTTTATCATCCCTCAAGTTAATAACTCAATTATTAAAATCATCAAAATGATAGATAGACTTTTAGGGAAACCGAACCATCCCATTGAACTTGTCAGATTCTCAACTCAAACATCGGATTTGAGGTTCACCGAATTTAGATTTTTCATTTGGTATTAGAGCAGGTTCACTAATTTTTTATTGTGATCTTGACTCATATTTTTTGGTGAATATGAATTTCTAAAGAGAGGGAGGATCCATCTCTTGTCCCCATTATTTGATGGGAATAATTATGCCTATTGGAAAGCTCGAATGAGAGCATTTCTAAAATCATTAGATGAGAGAGTTTGGTTCTCCATTGAACAAGGCTGGACCCATCCAACAAAGACCATAAATTACCAGACCATCTCTAAACCTTCTTCTGAATGGACCAATGTAGAACTTGAGAGTTGTAGATGGAACAGTAAGGGTCTAAATGCAATCTTCGCTGCTGTCACAGTCGAAGAATCTCGAAGTATTTCTACATGTGACACTTCGAAGGAGGCATGAGACATTCTTCAAATCACCCATGAAGGGACTACAACTGTCAAGATCTCCAAACTTCAATTGCTGACCTCTAAGTTTGAAAAGTTGATTATGGATGATAATGAAACTTTTGATAGTTTTTATACAAATCTAAGTGACATTGTCAATTCTAGCTTCAATCTAGAGGAAAGAATTCCTGAGTCCAAAATTGTTAGAAAAATTTTGAGATCTCTACTTGAGAGATTTCAATAAAAAGTTACCACCATCGAGGAGAGCAAAAATGTGGATGCTCTTAAACTCGAAGAGTTGGTTGGTTCTCTCCAAACCTATGAGTTAAATCTGAATCCATCTAAGAAACCAAAATCCATTGCCTTGAAGTCCGTCAAGGAATCCATAGATGGTTCAGATAGTGACTCTAAAGATGAAGAAGAAGAGTTGACTTTATTTACAAAGAAATTCAGAAATTTTTTTAAACTTAATAAGAGATTTAATCCGAAAGGACAAAAATCTCATGAAAAGTCCAAGTCCAATCACTTTGAAAACAAGAAACATTTTAAAAGTGTGGAGAAAAAATCCTAAGGTGTTCAATGCTATGAATGCCAAGGCTACGGCCATATTGCCACTGACTGCTCCAATAGGAAAAGATTTAAGGGCAAGGCAAGGGATGACAGTGAATCTGAATCGGAGGAATCAGATAGTTCTTCTTGTGAGGAGATTAGGGGTTATGTGGCCTTCACTACATCCTTATCTAGGATTGAGGAATCTTCTTCAAATGTTGTGAGTAACCAGCACTGTAGTGATGGTGAGGAGGATGATGAGAGTCAAAATGACTCTGATACTGAGGGAGACCTTGAGGCAGCCTATGATGAACTATCTCAAGAATGCCTAAAGCTGAAAAATGTTCAGTTTTCCATATCTAAAAAGATCAAATCTATTGAAATGGAAAAAGATGCCTTAGACCAAGTGGCTTCGGGGTTGAGAGCTCTTGTGTCACAGCTTGAGGAAGAGAAGGCTTTCCTCCTTACCAAGACTCAGCTACTTGAATCTGATTTACATGTTTTTCTTGATGAAAAGACAAGTCTTGAAATCAAGTTGGCTGATCTTGAGCAAAATCAGAGGGGTGGAGATGTGAAGGGAACTCCATCCACCTCGAACACTGAGCCTGGTGTTAAAAGACACCCTCCTGAAAACAGGAAAGACCCTTCTACTCAGAATTTCATTCCTACATGTCATAAATGTGAAGTGAAGGGTCATATTAAGCCTCAATGTCCTAAACTTCGAAGAATGCCCAATCATGGTTCAAGTGGAGAAGTCTAGGAGTTTGTGTGAAGATATGATGAAGATGGTTTACAACTCTAGACAGTGGCATGGTCATGACACTCCTCATGCTAGATATAGAAGAGGTAACGGGGAGAACCATAATGCCCGCCATAATTTTAGGACTCAATCCTGGAAAAGGAGGAATAGGCAAAATGTTATATTTATCTCAACTGAAACGGTTAGAGACCAAAGGGTCAATCAAACTTCTAAAACTATTTGGGTGAGAAAGGAAGACCTGAAGGGCTTCACTTAGCCATGCCTGTCATAGCCTAGGGTGTGCTGTTAGTAATATATCTTGTCCTAGTGCTATGCTATCTGTGTACACTAGTAGTCTTTCTTTTTACTAGTATTTATTTGCTTTAGTATGTTTTTCTGTTTTCTTTATTTTGAAAAATCCAAAAAACATTGAAAAACCATAAAATCCAAAAAGTTTTTTTTGTTGCCATTGCTTGACTTGCATGATCTGCATTCCTTGTGTGATCTTTATTTCTATACTTGTTCAAGGCTGAATATGAGTTTGTTGCTAATTGAGGATATATCACCTTTAGTCTCTTGGTTAGGCTGAAAATAAGACCGATTTTATCTTGAACAGTTAGAGACTTATTCATGTGTGTATGCTTTACAAATTTCACATGCACACTGATTGATTCTGTTGAGAGGTCTATTTTCCAATCTGTAGGTTTATGGCTTATCTCAATAGTGTAACCTTGGATGACCAATCTAGAATGACCATATTTATTAGTCATCCCCATTTTGTGTACCCTCCATGAGCTTAATTTATTGCAATGAAAAGGGCTACCTACTGGGATAGTGTGAAAGTCACTATTGGATGCAAACAGTATAAAATGGCTACCTAGGCAGATAGTAGGTATCTATCTGGGTCACTAGAGTAAAAGCCCTTGCTGTCAATAGCCAGGACTACCTACCTAGATAGTGTGAAAGCCATCATTGCATGAAAATATATGATTAGATAAAGATCATCAAAAGAAATCTTATATAGTTTGAAGGTATTTGACCAAAAATAAAAGCAAAATAGTGGGTCAAATAAAATGGATAAATGAGCACTAAAATGTAAAAAATCATCATATCTGGATCTAACTAGGTTTGACTTCTATGATGTATATCTCCGGGAGTCCCCTAAGTGGTTAATGTCATATCCTTGGAAAGGGAAAGAAACCTTGATCTAGTATCTTATTAGACCACCACTACACACAATGCTTCACTTTTAAACTATTCACTAAATGTGTCTAAGTGAATTGGATATGCTTTAGCATTCTGTGAGATTTAGTTAGATGTGTATCCTCAGTCGGACTAACTAATTATGTTCTTCGTTGGATTTGTAATTTTAAATTACTACTGCTTGGAATGCTTTTGATGCATGTTTGTGTGGCACATGATACCTTTTTAGCATTAGTATTTTGTGTTTTTTTTTTGTTTGGCATGACCCTTTCAAACTTAGGTGCCCTGTCTTTGGTGGTGTCCTTGATCTGAGGGGGAGAAGATCAAGTTGAGTTGTTGAGGGGGAATTCTGTGCTTGCATAGTTGAGGGGGAGTTTGTGCTTTATATTTTATTTTGTTCCCCGCTTTTTAGTCCACTCATTGTCTGCATTTACTTGGTTGTACTGGGATTGTCTTGATATTTCACATGTGTTAAACTGATATATTTATTTGCGATATTGGCATCATGATTACCTTTGGCAATTGTGCCAAAAAGGGGGAGAATGTTAGGGTAGTATTTCCCTGGTTCAATACATTCCTTGCTTTACCTGTGGTTACTTATTTTCATATTGCACACATGCTTCACTGGGTGTTTTGTTTATGAGCATGTGCAGGTGCAGGGTTGCAGCAGACTGATTTTACTTGACAAGAGCTTAAGTGTCTTAATTTAAGATGATTTTTCAATTGATGTCATGTAAGAGTGTTGGAGTCATGTAATGTCCTGATTCACTGTTTTGATGTGTTTGGGTGAGTTTGTATCAAGTCATGTACTTCAGTTTGGTTTTGCCACGGAATTGCCGAAGGGGGAGATTGTAAAGTTCATGTTTTTTGTGTTGGCATATTCCGGTGTCAAAACAAGTGAATCTAGGTGTCTGGGTGTGTATCTTTGTGTCATTGCCATCAAACATCCGCAATCAAGAGAAGTTGAAGACCGTTGAAGGCTCGGATGATCATTTCCTTCATAGGATGGTAAGTGACCTAGATACCATACTACCATAGGTGAGAATTGACTTAGAATAATCCTAATATCATACCTTAGGTGGTAAGTGACCTAGACTAATCATACGGACCCTAGGTGATGAGATAAACAGTGCAAAACTTGTTTAAAAATCTGAAATTTAAAAAAAAACCAAGGTTGCTTGTTTTTGGCATATCTCCCAAACCGTAGCTCAGATTTTTTTTCATAATATGTCCAAACGACCACATCAAAAAGAGCTATAACTTTTGTGAAGGGTCTGAGACCCAAAAATGAAGTTTAAATTTCAGGTTGGCACCTCAGGGTCGACCCTAACCATTGAGGGTCGACCTTGGGTATAGATAATTTTCTTTGGGGTTTTTTAACAGAAGGTTGGAAAAGTGAGGGTTGACCCTGGAGGATGGTTCGGTCGACCGAACTACACACTTGGGTCGACCCAACTATCTCCCAGGGTCGACCCTGATATGGGAAACTTGCCAAAATCCGATTTTTGCATATTTTGGGTGTTTTTAACTATTTTAGCAACTTCTAGACCATGGTTTTTGATCCTCTATTTATATAGAACCCTTTTAGTTCATGGTGAACAACTTAGGGAGTGTGTGGAGAGATTTTTGAAATTTCTCCAAAGGTTGTAGAACCTATGGAAATTGTTGTTCTCTACCCTCTTTGTTAGGTGTATTCTACCTAGAGATTACAAGCCTAAAACTCCATATTAGCTTGTTTGGACTTGTGCATTGAAGGAGTCCATCTAGGTATTGATTTCTATCAAACCATCAACCCATTCTGGATAGAACACCTTGGCCGGAGTATTCTGAAGGCTTTGCGAAGGAGATTGATCCGAGATGGATCGTGGATGTGTGATTTGGTCGGTGGATTCCGAAGCCGTCATTGACGGAGATCGATCGAAAGATCGTGGACTATTTTCGAGATACAGAGAAAAGCACGAGCGGCTGCGGTTGATCACGGGACTTGAGAGTACGTGATGACTTTTCAAGGCGTGGAGGACTAAGAACTGAAGGATCGTAGTGTTGAGTCCGAAGGAGTCAAGTTCGAGTCTTGTAAGTTCTTGTTTACTTTGTCTTAGTGGATTCTCATGGCTGGACTAGGTCCCGTGGTTTTTCCCAGAAGGGTTTTCACGTAAAAATTCTTGTGTTGTGATTTATTTGGTTTTCTATTTCCGCACTTAAATTTTATCATCCCTCAAGTTAATAACTCAATTATTAAAATCATCAAAAGGGTAGATAGACTTTTAGGGAAACTGAACCATCCCCTTAAACTTGTGAGATTTTCAACTCAAACATCGGATTTGAGGTTCACTGAATTTAGATTTTTTAGGAACCTCAGATAGGGTGAAATAACCCTGAGTGACCTCAGGTCTGGAGTTATGATATTATTATAATATGAGATTTGTATTGTACTACTATATCATTATTGATGGATGTTATTATGTGGAAAATAGTGTAGATGGACTGTGGATTTTGCTAGGTTCTATAGCTCACTCCCCTCATTTTTTTTCTTAAGATTCTGAAGTGGTTGCCGATTGGCAAAGAGCTACGCATGATAGAGTTTGGAAAGTATATCGGTGTATTTGTGGCGCCAAAAGTAATGGCTACTGTAGTCAGTGTGGTAACGCATTTGCTTATAATGAGTTATTGCGATGACCAGTTGTTATTACTTATATAAGCTCATATGAAAAGTTAAAAATTCCCACATTTTCGTGGGTAAATTCTTCTGCATGCATTATGATGAACGGGCACGTGTCTCGAAACATTATTCATTAGGCGTGGGTTTGGGCGTCACAAATACCATTGTCTTTATATGAGTAAAAGGTAGTTTTGGAATTAAGTGAAATTCAGTCAACATTTCGAACCCATATATGTGAAGGGCAGTTTTGGAATTATCTAAAATTCAATCAATGTTTGAACCTATATGAGTAAATAGCAATTTTGGAATTAATTAAAATTCATTCAACATGTGTAAAGGGCGATTTTTGAATTAACTAAATTCAATCAACGTTTGAACCTATATGAGTGAAGGGTAATTTTGGAATTAACTAAAATACATTCAACATTTTAAATCTATATGAGTAAAGGGCAGTTTTAGAATTAGTTAAAATTCAATGGCAGTTTTGAAATTAACTAAATTCAATTAACATTTTGAGCCTTATATGAATAAAGGCAGTTTTAGAATTAACTACAATTCACTCTAAGTTTTAACTCCCCAATTCTCGTTATATTAGTAATAGAAGATGTTAAGAAAGAAAATGAGTTTCTCTTTCATTTGGTTCTTTCTTTGAACACAATTTTGATTTGTTTGTGTTTTTTGTGATTAGGATTTTGCTTCTCCAAGCATTTCTTATTCGCTTCTCCAAGACACTATCTTTACATAGTGTTTGGTTGTCAAGAAAATTGGGAAATGTATATAAAAAAAAAATTACATAAACTTTTTATCTGGTTAACCCAATAAGATTAGGAAAACATTTTTTTTATGTATTGTTCGATTGCTAATAAATTTTCTTCTTCTTTTTTTTTAAAAAAAAAATCTCGTGACCATGAGATCTTGTATCGATCCTCAAGAAAAAGCAAGACATCTTCCACAATATCAATAGAGAGTGAAAAAGGTTCAGATGGTCTTGATCATCTAATTCTAAACCATTCTCAATTAATTTGTAATTTAAATATTTGAAAGATTAGAGGCAAAAAATAATTCAATTAATAAGCAAAATAACTGCACCAACCCAAATGTTTATCTCCCAAAGAGAGAAAATAATCAAAGCCATAAAAGAGATTGGGGTTAGTTAGGTGATTTCACTGCACCCATGAGGTTGCTTGAATAATTGTGAACAAACCACAAGCTTAGTTGCAATTTGCAAACCAGTTTTTTAAAATAGCATATTCATAAAATAGGTTAATCCCAGCAACTTGCATACTAAAATATCTAAAATTTTCAAAAAAAAACTTGAAGCTAATAAAGTTGTTCCAATATAGCAATTGAATTACAGTAATTATAAACATGCCGAAGATGTGCCCCTCTTATAAGAGAAGTCCATGGAACAAGTGCTAGAGAAAGAGAACTCTCAATAAATTAGTAGTGGTTTTGCCATGAGATGAAGGCAATTGGTCTCATTCATCTCAAATACTAGCACTAATATTAGATAACTAATATAAATAAATTATGCCTTAAAAAGGAGTTTATGAAATTTGTTCCTTTTTATGGGTAATTTTTTAGGGTTTTTTTGGTTCCTCCTAGAAACTGTTGGGAATTGCGCAACAAACCCACAACACGATAACCAGAAGAATAAGAACAGAGGAATCAAACAATCAGACAACACAAGATATTACGTGGTTCGGCTAATGATGCCTACGTCCACGGATCCACACCACTTTACTATGCTCAAAGGCAAAACCAAACGAACAGTACAGAGTTCTCTCTCTCTCTCAAGGAAAACCTCTTTAGGTGGCTAAAACAAGGTTTTTTCAGTCGTTGAAACGATTCCTTTCAATTCTTGCAAAATATGAATTATGCAAAGATTACCACAATGGTATGTTGGATGTCGAATCCTCACTCAAGATTGGTTTGGTTAGTGCTATAAAGAAAATAAAGGACAATAATTAAAAAAAAACGCTTAGAAGATATGGAGAGATGAGAATGATGGAGTAGTCTTTTTAAAACATTCTTGTTGGTTTTAGGGAGAAATTATCATGCCTATTGCTAATACAAATGAGGAATCAAATCATAGAGATGTATCATAAATATATTAAAAGCTACTAATTGTTCTACAATGCTTTGAATTAAAACTACAATATTAAAACAACTATTTAGAAAGCAAGTAAAGAGATAGGTAGAACTATTGAGATCCAAAGCTTGAGAGATCATCCTAGAGCACCAACAAGTTTGCCACCAAAGAGATCGCCGATCTAAAGGGAGAGAATAAGAGGGGTGATGAGAGATATTGAGATGAAAGGGGTGAGAAAAGTGTACGGCCACCTTAAAAGAAATGAGATTTTAGCTCTTAGAATTCCTAGGTTAGAGAGAGAGAGAGAGATAGTGGGGTGAGAGACAGCGAGAAAAGGTTAGAGAATGGGATAATGGAAGATAGATTAGATGATTTCCTGTGGCCACCTATGGCCGTGAGTTATATGGGGAGAGAGGGGTGGCTACAAGGAATTTAGAAAGTGGAAAGTTTTTGAATTAGTCAAGAAGAATGGCTAGAATTAAAATTGGGAAAGTAGGAAAGTGAGGTGTGGCCACTAATCTCTTCTTAGATATTAGGGTAAGAGAAAAATAAGGTGGCTAGGGTTTAGGTTTAGTGAAATGGGTGGCTAGGATTTAGGCTAGAAGGTGGTGGCTAGGTTTAGGAGAAAGAGATGAGATTAGGGTTTTGAACTAATTAGGGTTTTGAAAAGTAAGGATGGACAGCTAAGATGATTAAGGTTGGACGAATAGTATTAGGAGAGAGAGATTAGGGTTTTTGAGAAATAAAAGAGAAAATGATGGAAGAGGGTTTTGGACCATGATCTCTGGTATTATCTTCCTTACACTTCACCAACTGACTAGCAGACAAGTTGTGTCTTCAACTGTGGTTGTTAATACTTTGGTCTCTCTTCTCGGAGATTGACTCTTCTACTCTCTTGGTCTCCGCTTTGACTCTGATATCTTATGGCTGAGCCCACACTTGGCTTGCATCTAACCGGTATAGCCTGTTAGCTCTTTAGCATTCGATAGTGGGCTTTGATGCTTAACTATGGCCTTCGGTTCTTGAGAATTGTCCAATCAGGATTCCTGAGACAGTTAAAAACACGTAATGAGAGTTCATCAAAACAACTTTGTATCTAGACTTTCAGAAATGTATTTAATTCATGCTAATATACCATTTTGACCAGAAAAGTGTGTTCTATGCTATGGAGGAAATTTTAACGTAGAAAAGTTTATAAAAATGAAAATTTTACATAAGAGAATTCGATAAGGCTTAACAGAATAATAGTGAAAATAAGTACTTTTAAGCAAATATCACAACCCCCAACCAGCATATTATCATTTGTTGGCAATTTATGCGAGAGAATGGAGCTTGAAAGAGCTTGGCACATGGTACACACTATTTCTCATTACTCAGAGAGAACTCCGTTTGTCAAATTATTTCAAGATGTAAAAAATATTTACATGTTAGAACTTAGTTAGTGAATTGTAGTAAGAATACAGATGGATTCTCAACACGAAGAAAAATTAGACTCAGCGTGTGTGTGTGTTTAACATTATCATTATCTGACAATAAAGACTTTTAGATCACCTCTAAGATTGTATGTCTTGAACTCAATTCTCACTAGTGTACCACTCAGAAGTGAATCACTCAAAATTTTTTTTTATCTTTTCTCTCAAGTTATATGTGAGGAGATATGTTGATGAAAATAGACAAATATCTCACATATATTATCTAGAAATGAGGACATTAGGAAATCAGAAGATCTCATAATAGGAATATCATGTCACTCGGAACCTTAGATCAAACTCTATAGTTTATCTTTCTCCATTCTTCACATCCTATGATTGCGCTAACGCAGAATCAACTGGGACTTTACTAGGTTGTATTGAGGCTTGGGATAGGTTTAGGAAAATAAGGGGTCACAAGGATTCAAAGTTCTGAGAGGATATCTCGATGTTCTTTGTAACTTTTCTTGAGGGTGTATACCAAATCTTTTTCTTTCATTTTTTCTATTCTCTTGATCTTTTTGAGGCAGCTCAATTCTTTTCCATCTTTCTACCTTCTCTTTTCAAATTTTCTTCTCAACTTGAACCCACTTGGTTTTTCTTTCCTTTTTCAATTTCTATCTTTTACAGTGTACTCATACCAATCATTCTTTTATCCTTCTTGAAAATTGGGTCGTGAGTCATACTTCTTATTTGGATTGGGTTTTCAGTTAATGTGTTAACAAGAAAAGATTTTTCATTAAAAGATCAAAAAAGGTTTCTAAAAACACAAAATTTAGGTTAGCTAAAAAGTTTGGAAGGTTATAAACATTGCCTAAATCACTTTCTAGGGTTGCACTCTCATGTCCTATGTCTTGAATGGATACAGAGAAAGTTCTGTCATAATTATCCTATATTTGATGTCGTTTCGAGTTTAATGATCAAATCAATAATTAATGAGATCTCTCAAAGGAATAAGCATGAGCTGAAAGAAATTGTGAGTCAACTTATGACTCGGAATTTTTGTATAACCCTCTGAAATGATGAAATGCTCAAACGCTTATTGGGTTAGGTCTCCACAAATATTCTTGTAGGATCTCTAGAGAATCTGAACTTTGGATGACTCTGATGTTGATTTTGTGCAATTTGTAACGAATCTAAATTTTCTAAGCATATCAATCCATAATAGTACTGAACTAAGCGCTAAACTATATTTCAAAAGATGACTTCCTTTTTAATAAGTAGACTAACGGTTAGTTTTGTCTCATCATTGTAAAGGTACTTAAAAACATTTTTGAAAGTACTAGAAAACTTGATTTTTTTTAAATAAAAAGAAAATAAGCCTAGATATCCTACCCGCTAAACTTAGAGTTCTACCTCCTAGGCGGCCTACGGGACAAGCCGGAAGCTTTCACAGTTTCTAAAGCTCCAAAGAGTTAGCAAAAGATTTTTTTTTTCAAAAGGAAAACATGAGTTTTGAAAAATACCCACCCCGAAAAAATAGATAACACCGTCCTCGGTACTTATAACCAAGACAAAAAGATATGAATGTGGACTACAAGATGCAAAAGTTGAGGAATGGTATTACCAGCTTGGCAGAAATTATACAATGTTGGGTATCTGATGATCTGTAGAAGTGATGATATCTGTACAACCTGAAAATACTTTCATAAGATATCCAAAATAAGCATGCGACTCATGTGACTCTAGGAATCTCGGAATTGCCTTTCCGACAGCGCTAAGTTTAACGTTTTCAGCTAGATACAACAGGGGTACATAAAAGCACCCCCAAACAAAATGAAGCTCATAGAGACTGAGTGAGTCATCAATCTTCATAAACAGGATCAATGAGATCATTCTCATCGGCTTGGATGGAGGAAACATCAAGTTCATTGAATTGTTTCAGACGGTGACCATAACATGGAAAGTGGAGTTATCCTTTGAATCCTTGATAGTGATTACCCCATAAGGTTGACCTCGGTAACAATGAATGGACTAGACCACCTAGACTTTAACTTCCCAAGAAAGATGTGGAGTCTAGAATTGTATAGTGGTACTTTGTATCCTAGGTGAAAATCTTTTTTGAAGATGTTCTTGTCGTGATTCTTTTTCATTTTCACTTTGTATTGCTTTGACAAGTTACAAGCATAATTTCTGAGCTCATCCAACTCATGGAGTTGCAGTTTTCTCTCCTCTCCTGCAGATTCTAAGTCAAATTTAACTTTTTAATGACCCATAGGGCATGGTGCTCTAACTCTACAGGGAGGTGACATGGTTTCCCATAAACCAGTCAATATAGAGACATGTCCAGAGTAGGCTTGAAGGCAGTACAGTAGGCCCAAAGAGAGTCCGGCAGAAGGAGGGACCAGTCTTTACGACTAGTATTGACTGTTTTTTCTAGAATTTTCTTGATCTAATGGTTTGAGACCTCTACCTGACCACTAGTTTGTGGATGATAAACAAGGACAACCTTGTGGGTGACACCGTACTTTTTCAGAAGTTGCGAAAAGATTTGTTGCAAAAATGTTTGCCCCCATCACTGATGATGGCTTTGAGGGTTCCAAATTGAGAGAAGATATTTTCTTTCAGAAATTTGACCACTACTCTATGGTCATTGGTTTTGGTGGGAATGACCTCTATCCATTTAGAGACATAGTCGACTGCTAGGAGAATGTACTGGTAACCATGAGAGATGGGAAATGGTCTCATGAAGTTGATGCCCTAGATATCGAAAATCTCATCAACCTGAATAGGGGTGAGGGGCATCATGTTTCTTTGAGAAATCCTGCCTAGATGTTGACAATTAGGGCAGACTTTGCAGTAGACATGCACATCTCGAAAAAGAGATGGCCAGTAGAATCCACACTATAGAATTTTCTCAGCAGTCTTTTTAGTAGTGAAATGACCCCCCACAGGGTTGATCATGATAGGAGGAGAGAATGTTCCATTGGTCATACTCTGGGACACACAGACGAATGAGCTGGTCTGGACAGTATTTATAGAGGTAAGGTTCGTCCCATGAGTAATACTTCACCCTGGCCAATAATTGATATATATCTTGTTTGGACCAGTGGGAAAGGATTTCTTCAGTCACGAGGTAGTTGACAATGTCAGCATACCACGGAGAGTCCGAGACCGTGAACAGTTATTTTTCAGGAAAGGTCTCAAGGATGGGTAAAGGTTCAGAAATGGACTCTATAGCCTGTCGAGATAGGTGGTCGACAACCACATTCTCAGTTCCTTTCTTGTCCCGAATTTCGAGATCGAATTCTTGTAATAAAAGAATCCAATGAATCAACCTAGGTTTGGTATCCTTCTTGGAAAGAAGATAGAGTAGAGCTACATGATCTGAGTAGACTATGACCTTCGTGTCAACTAAGTAGGATCGAAATTTATCGAGTGTGAACACTACGACCTAGAGCTCGTTCTCAGTTGTGGAATAATTCAGTTCTGCTGAATTTAAAGTTTTGCTGGCATAGTATATGACATGTGACAGCTTGTTGACTCTCTGCCCTAGAACTGCACCTAAGGCATAATCGGAGGCATCACACATCACTTCGAAGGGAATGGTCCAATCAGGAGGACAGATGATAGGAGCAGAGGTGAGCTCAGATTTGAGGCGCTCAAATCCAGTCACACATTCGATGTTGAAATCAAAAGGGCTATCCTTAGCTAAGAGACTACACAGGGGACGACTGATTTAAGAAAAATCCTTGATAAATCTCTGATAAAAGCCAGCATATCCTTGGAAAAATCTAATGTCACGAATAGACTTAGGGATTGGTAGAGTAGAGAAAACATCGATCTTTGCCTTATCAACCTCGATCCCTTGATCGGATATCACATGACCTAAAACGATGCCTTTCTTCACCATGAAGTGGCATTTCTCCCAATTTAAGACAAGGCATTTGTCCTGACACCGTTCTAAGACTAGACTGAGGTGATGAAGGCACTCATCAAAAGATGATCCAAAGACAGAGAAGTCATCCATAAAGACTTCAAGAAATCGCTCCACCATGTCACTAAAAATGCTCATCATGCACCTTTGAAAAGTCATAAGTGCATTGCAGAGGCCAAATGGCATGCAACGATAGGCAAAAATGTCGAAAGGACAGGTGAAAGTGGTTTCTCATGGTCCTTAGGGGCGCTGGGTATTTGATTGTACCCTGAGTATTCATCTAAAAAACAGTAGAAGGAGTGACTAACCAATCTTTCTAACATCTGATCAAAAAAGGGCAGCAGAAAATGATCTTTCCTAGTGTTGGTGTTGAGTTTTGTATAATCAATACAGACTCTCCAACCTTTCTTTAGTCGTAGGGTGACCAGTTCCTACTTCTCATTTTCTACCATTGTGAACCCTGCTTTCTTGGGCACAACATGAATAGGACTGACTCACTTGCTGTTCGAGACAGGACATATGATTTCTGCATCCAGTAGTTTAAGAATTTCATCCTAGATAACTTCCTTCAAAATTGGGTTTATCCTCCTTTTAGGGTCCCTAGAAGTCCTAAAATCATCTTCCAGATAGATATGGTGATGTCACACAGAGGGATTTATCCCACAAATGTCATCGATTGTCCAACCAATGGCGGTCTTGTACTTTTTTAACATCTTTAGATGTTATTCTCTTTGAAAATTTGAGAGAGCGGATGGGATGATGACGTGATAAATTTCCTCTGGGCCAAGGTAGGCATATGTGAGCTCGGATGGAAGAGGTTTCAGTTCTAGCTTAGGCACTGAAGTGTCAGTGGATTCGATCTCAGTGGATATGGAGAGGATGGAAGGTTGTTCTCTGTCCAAGGTGATTAGAGGCTCAAACTCATTGAGTGGAGCGAGAGTAGACATCAATGGAGCAGACTCTAAGAGATATTGACTTCAAAAATGGCTATTTCATATTGAAAATCACCCCTGAAGTGTTCGAGACACTGACGGAGTATATCTTCAGGAGAGTCCTGAGTTAAACTCTCAACAACACACAGTTCTTCAACCATGTCGACATCGGTAGGTTGGTGCATTAAGCGAAAGAAGTTGACATCTGCCTTGAGGTTGACAAAAGCGATCAACATGTTTCCATCTCGACACCCTATGTGGGCATTAGTGGTGGCTAGGAAAGGTCTGCCCAAAATGACAGGTATCCTATTATCCAAACACGATTCTGTGTCGAGAATGATGAAATCAATCGGATAGTAAAAGTCTACAACTTTTACTAGGACATCCTCAATGATACCTCTAGGGATCTTTATAGATTGATCTACAAGTTTCAATGTGACCCTAGTAGGCTTCATGTCTTTTAAACCTAACTGCTGATAAACTGAGTAAGGCGGAAGATTCACACTAGCTCCTAAGTCGAGCAAGGTGGTGCAGGTGAAATCATTCCCTATTCCGCATGGAACAATAGGGCTTCTAGGATTCTTAAACTTGATTATGTCATTTCGTTGAATAAACGCAGTGGCCTTCTCGGCTAAAAAGGCATCCTTGGAAATATGAGTACGTTGTTTGACTGTGCATAAGTCCTTGAGGAACTTAGCATAAGTCAGAATCTGCTTGATAGTAGTAAGGAATGAGATGTTGATCTGTAAGTCATTGAAGACTTACATGATTTTGGAGAATTGTTGATCCCATTTATTCTGGACAAGCCTTTTTGGGAATGGTGGTTTCAATTGACAAATTGGTTTGCCCTTATCTTGAAGTTTCTGCACAGGAATAGCGGATTTAGGTGCAGAGGTAAAGGCAGCAGCTTTGGAGCTGGGTTCCTCTAAGTTAGCAGTTGGTGCTTTTGATTACACCGAGCTTGGTTGCATTCCCATGTCAACAGTTTTGTCTGAGCAAAGTGTGGTAATAGCTTGTACCTCACCCTGAAAGTTTTGGTTCGTGGATTGTGAATGGATTTCATAGACTACCTCTTTGGCATTTCCCTTGGGATTCGCAATAGGTTGGCTAGGGAACTTTCATTTTTCTCTCTCAGCCTCTAATTGACTTAGACGTTGCTCTAGGCATTGGAAGGAATGTTCTTGTCGATTGATGAATTGAGAGAGAAAGTCTTCTAGACCTGGTTTAGGAGTAGAATGTTGAGGTGTAGCTAAGGGAAGTTGTTGCACCAACTCTCTATTGGAGCTTAGAGGGGTAGAGTAATTGTAGGATTGAGGTGCTATTAGTACTAACTACTGATTTTGCGGTTGTAGAGGGGCTCTCTGCTATCTAGAATAAGAATTCTGGTGAGGTTGCTTATACTGGTGGTACTATTGCTGCGAGTATTGCCCATGATATGACCTATTGGGTTGGTGAAACCCGGGAGGATAAGTGCCCTGTTGCAATCACTGCTGTGGGGCAGATTGTTGCTTCAAAGAGAAATTTGGATGATTCCTAGTGTCTGGATGGTAAGTCTGGCTATAAGAATTCTGCATGGGTGGCTTGAAGGTGCTGAAGTTACAGATCTCTTCCTGGATAGGTGGGGCACATCCTTCATTCAAAGGACAGGTAGATGTGGTATGAGTATTCTGTAAATAGAACTCACACAGCTCAATTGGGTTTGCATGACTCACATTCATGACAGAATTGGATGATACTGGTTTCTGAACAGAGATAGCTAGGGCAGAGACAGATTTGGTTAGTTCTAGGATCCAGGATTTCAGCTCTGGGTCACCTTTCACTTCATGTCTCATGGGGGTTCGTGAGATTAGAGTAGCACGACTAAATTTGGAATTTGTCGTCCAATGCTAGGAATTTTCTCCTAATTCTGTCAAGAAATCATAGGCATCTGTAGGAGTCTTGTGCATGAATTTGCCTTGACACATGGACTCTAGCATCATCTGGGACTCATTAGCAAGTCTTTATAGAATGGGTGAATCAGAATCCCCTTGTCAAAGTTGTGATGGGGACACTTGGTCAGAAAGTCTTGAAATCTATCCCTGGCTTCATAAAATTTCTCATCAGACTTTTTTCAAAAGTCTTGGATGATTTGTTTCATCTCATTTGTCCTAGACATGGGATAGAATTTGGACATGAATTTTGCCACTATCTGGGCCCATGTAGTAATGGAATTAACAGGGAGGGAATAACCAGGTTGAGGCTTTATCTTGGAGGGAGAATGAGAACACTCTAAAGCTGACATTTTCTTTAGCCAAATGTTGATTTTTGAACAATGCGCAAATATTCAGGAACTTCCTAAGATAAGTATACGGGTCTTCTTTGGGAAGACCATGAAAAGTAGGAAGCATTTGCACTATGTGTGGCTGGATCTCGAATTGAGGAACCGTAGTCTGGGGGAGCACAATGCAATTAGGGGGATTGGCGGATCGGAGATGGGAGCATAAGTCTCGATGAGGAGCCTTTCTGCTACCATGATAACTCGAAGGGAGGAAAGAGATGAAGAAGATGGTGATGAAATTGGAGATGATTCCAGGAGAATTGAATGACTCTCAGATCGAATCAATCGCTTGTTGGATTGGATCCAACATGGCATATACTTGAAAGATACGCCCTAGAGTTGGGCAAAAAGTTACCAAAAGATACACTAACTTGAGTGACTCTAAATGATGCATAGAAAAGCACAAAGATAACCCTAAGCCAGTGCTAGACAATCAACATTTTTCTGGGAGTTATCCTGTTATCTTTGTTGGCAAGCATATTATGACAGTGGGCGAGACCACTGATTTTATCTTGTTTAAACCGTCGGATTGACTTGCACTCTTGGTTCTCACAAGGATATCACTCACAAGATCACCTTCTAGTACTAACACGAGTTAATTACGAGATAATCCATAGCCTTGACAGACGTGCAACACAATGGCTATCTTAAATACATCCCAGGCTAGCTGGATAAGTCAAGCAATTTGACAGGTGTATTCAGAAAAGAAAAACTTGGGTTAGTTTGTGTTCCTATTTTCAACAACCAGCTAACCACCGAAAATCCAAGGAGGTCATTAGTGAGCTCATTGTACTGAAGTAGCAGGGACCTATGGCAATGTTTGGAAAACCTGCGCTCATGGACTTATTCGACTAGGAAATTGATGGATTCACTAATTGTGAAAGTCTTATGAACACTAATCTAGAATTGGGCTCTAAAGAGTTGTTCATTTTATTATGTGGAGCCAGGGATCACACAAGTTGGAGTGATGAGGTGGGTGATCAAATCCCACTAGTTTCAAGTAGAGTTGGGTTTGCTCTTTTAATTAATGCCTTTTCGGCCATCCACCTAGTTCGAAAAAAGTTACAGAATGAAATAAACAAGCACCACCTAGTTGCTTAATCACCCGGGATCGCTCTAATAAGCGAGGTTGAGAGATCTTACCTAACCATGGGCTATGCCATGGGGTCGCCTCCGTGAGGTACGGAGGGGTATCCAACCCGTCTCCGTCTAAGCAAGTTTTTGCACCCTACTCACAATCGTAAATCTGCGAACATGTTAGTGCACAAAAAGAGAGTCTCGAGTTTTGGAAATTATTTTTGGAAGGTCACTGCCTTTTAGGGTTTCCACACAAAATTCAATTAATAAGGCAGATTAATTGATTTCAAATTAGGATTTGAACTCAAAATTAGAAATTTGCTAAAGTCGAAAACTTCAATTTTTGATTTTTTCTCAAATTTAGAAACTTTCCCAACTCAAAATGGAATTTTTCCAAAAAAAGTATTTTGTAAAGGATGTACTCTTTTCATTTTTAGAGAATCTCTAAAAACAAAGGAAAATTACCTAAATGAGCAAAATTCTTACTTTCTTGACACTTCCCAAAATGAGAAATTCCCGAAATAACTAATCGTCTAAAAGCAACATAAATTAAATCTAATCCTTTTTTTTTAATCTTCTAAAAACGTTTTTTTTTTTTTACCAATGCACTCAATCAAGGGTTGCTAAACCTTTGAACATAGAATTCCTAAATTATTACAAGTTGCACCTGGCCATTCGAGGCTTTAAAAAAAGTAAGTTGCTAAAAAAAAATAGAAAGTTTCCAAGAAGTTTGGAACTTTATGAAAAATAGGAGATTTTTTTTTTTGAAATTTGAAGCTTTATCAATTTCCTTCTTTCTTTTTCGCACTCCCTTCACCCAAGCGGCAACGGTGCCATTTGAAACAAGGTTTTTTCGGTTGCTGAAACAAATCACCCTATTTCAACAATTATTTTTTTATCCAATTCCTTTCAATTCCTGAAAAAATATGAATTATGCAAAGATTAGCACAATGGTATGTCGGATGTCGAATCCTCACTCGAGATTGGTTGACTTAGTGCTATAAAGAAATTAAAGGATAGTAAAAAAAAATGCTTAGAAGATATGGAGAGATGAGAATGATGGAGTAGTCTTTTTAAGACATTCTTGATGGTTTTAGGGAGAAATTATCTTGCCTATTGTTAATAAAAAAAACGAGGAATCAAATCATAGAAATGAATCCTAAATATGCCAAAAGTTCCAAAATATATTAAAAGCTACTAATTGTTCTACAATGCTTTGAATTAAAACTACAATATTAAAACAACTATTTAGAAAGCAAGTAAAGAGATAGGTAGAACTACTGAGATTTGAATCTTGAGAGACCATCCTAGAGCACCAAGAAGTTTGCCACCAAAGAGATCACCGATCTAAAGGGAGAGAATAATAGGGGTCACGAGAGATATTGAGATGAGAGGGGTGAGAAAAGTGTACGGCCACCTTAAGAGAAATGAAGTTTTAGCTCTTAAAATTCCTAGGTTAGAGAGAGAGATAGTTGGTTGAAAGAGAGAGAGAAGGTTAGAGAATGGGATAATAGAAGATAGCTTAGATGATCTCCTGTGGCCACCTATGGCTGTGAGTTATATAGGGAGAGAGGGGTGGCTACTAGGAATTTAGAAAGTAGAAAGTTTTTGAATTATTTAAGAAGAATGGATATAATGGAAGTTGGGAAAGTAGGAAAGCGAGATGTGGCCACTAATCTCTTAGATATTAGGGTTTTAGGGTAAGAGAAATATAAGGTGGCTAGGGTTTAGGTTTAGTGAAATGGGTGGCTAGGATTTAGGCTAGAAGGTGGTGGCTAGGTTTCGGAGAAAGAAATGGGATTAGGGTTTTGAACTAACTAGGGTTTTAAAAAGTAAGGATGGATGGCTAAGATGATTAAGGTTAGAAGAATAGGATTAGGAGAGAGAGATTAAGGTTTTTGAGAAATAAAAGAGAAAAAGAAGAGATAATGATGGCAGAGAGTTTTAAACCCTGTTCTCTGGTATTATCTCCCATACACTTCACCAACTGACTAGCAGACAAGTTGTGTAATTTAACTGTGGTTGTTAATACTTCGGTCTCTCTTCGCGGAGATTGACTCTTCTGCTCTCTTGGTCTCCGTTTTGACTCTGAGATCTTATAACTTAGCCCACACTTGGTCTACATCTAATTGGTATAACCTGTTGGCTCTTTAGTCTTCAGTAATGAGATTTGATGCTTAACTACGGCTTCCGATTCTTGAGAATCATCCAGTCAGAGTTCCTGAGACAATTAAAAACATGTAATAAGAGTTCATCGAAACAAGTTTGTATCTAGACTTTCAGAAATATGTTTAATTCATGCTAATATACTATTTTGACCAAAAAAATGTGTTCTATGCAATAGAGGAAACTCTTACGTAGAAAATTTTGTAAAAATGAAAGTTTTACGTAAGAGAGTTCGATAAGGTTTAAAAGAATAATAGTGGAAATAAGCACTTTTAAGTGAATATCAGTAGCTACAATGAATTATTGGAGTTCCAAAACCCTAAGCCATAAGTGTCTTTTATACTAACTCTAAAGACCAGCCAAAAAACAAACCTAAAGAGCCCAGGTCCGCGAAAGTCGGTCGACCGGAATGACCCATACGAATCGACTGACAAAAAACACTCTTTGGAAAATTCTGCCATACAAATATTATGCTAGTCGGTCGGCCAACTGACCTTGGTGATATGGGCATTCCTAACAATCTCCCACTTGGAGACTGATCTCCAAGAGTACCTCATCCGTTGTACTTGCTTCATCTGTAATGTCTCTATCTCATGAAAGCTTATGTGAATTACCTCCTTATCTTCAAGTTTGAAAACCAACAAAAACTGAACATGTCCTTAGCTTCTTTGTAGTAACCACCTAGATCAACATGTTTGTGGGGTTAAGGCTTTTGTGGATCTTCTCCAAAAGTACCAATCCCTCCTCCAAGATTGATCGGAATAAATGGTATCGAATGTCGATATGCTTTGTCCTCGCATGAAAAGTTGAATTTTTCGCTAGGTGAATTGCACTTTGACTGTCACTGTGCAATTTATAATTCTCCTACTTCATGCCCAATTCATTCAGGAAACTCTGAAGCCAAACCATCTTCTTGCAAGCTTCTGTTGCTGCAATATTATATTCTGCTTCAGTTGTTGAAAGAGAGATTATCTTCTGCAACCTTGAGACCCTACTGACTGCTCCACTACCCAGGGTGAACACATACCCTATAGTGCTCTTCCTGTTATTCATATATTATTTACAAACAAACACAAACATATGCGATGGTGCATAAACTTGGCCCTAAAAAAAATTTTAGGGGCTATGCCCTTGAACCCATATTGTTAGCCCCCCTGCAAGAGAATCCAGTCCAAACAGCATCACCCAAACATAAAATCAGTCCTCTGTTCGAGGTCTAATTAAAAAATGAATGCTTTGTTAGAGAGTTCTGATGATGGAATCTCCATCACACCAAGAAGAAACATGGCCACCCCTTGGCACACGATTAAGAGCCATTTGCCTGAGTCTGTGTGCACTCGTTGCGAGCACAGCTCGCGTACCTAAGATATGATGTAATATAATGGGTGAATTGAGTTTATATACCCTAAGAGGTTCCTATTTTACAATCTAAGTCACTGAAAGCTTTATATTCTCATGAAAGTTTTTATAGAAAACCTCTAAGAGCTAAACATACAACGGTAATGCTAGCTTCACTTACTTTTAAAGCCTACTTTTTTCAAAGAGATAACATGCAAAACACCTGGCTTTTTCTTACTCTTAGTGAAAAAGAATAATACATGTTATCCACTTGAAGAATGTGACTACAAAAAAATGAAACTAGCCTAGCATACAAAGAGAAAACAAGAGGAAGTAAGCTAATCTCACTTAAGAGACCAAGTTTCGAAACTCACCACAACATTAATAAGGTTTTAAACCAAATAATGTAGGGACTAATTTGAAATAAAAAAATTTAACCTAAGGATTAAATCCTAATATCAATAATATAATATATTTAATTTTAAAACTAAAATTTAAATCAAAATCCAACAAAGTTAGTATGGAAATGGGACTCAAAAGCGGAGTTCAAAGTGCCATCTGCCTATCAAAGAGTAATGGTTTTGGTCTTGCGCCAGTGGTTGGGGTGTGGCCTCTCTTTGAGGGATGTTTGGGGATCAATCCCCTGGGTATGAGTTGCAAGAGGTCCCCTGCCCATGCTAACTACTAACTATCATAATCTGTACTGTAACGTAGGTAAATGATATCTCCCAAAAAAAAATAATAATAATAAAAAAGTAGAAGCCCCGAAATCTAACCCACCCCAAAGACAAACGGAGAGCCAAAATATGCTAATGACAGGTACTTGAAAATTACACAAAAAGTCAGAGGTGGAACTTAAAAATGTCTAAGTAGAGGTATATGGAATATTATATAAACTATTAGTAGATTAGAAGCCCGCCCTTTAATTCTGTATTGTAAAAGCAATGTTCTAGTGGGCAATGCTTACTAAAATTTGAAGAGAGCAGTTATGAAAAGAGGACGCATAACTGGTCATTTTTGAATTAGACCGTTGGATGTTAAGGCGAAAACCTTGAAAGACTCGTGGGAAACAATTAAGCTGATGAGACACTTCTATACATTTCCGACTGAACTTTAAAATAAAAATTTATAAAATCTAAGTAAGGTCTAGTAGGTTCTATTTGGTTAATGCTGATGGTCTAATCAAATTGTTCAAAATATTCGATCGGCCGTTTTTTTTTACTGCTTGTAGAGATTCTAAAGAGGCCGTATAACTTCTTCCAGTCACACACATGCGCATTTAAGGGCAGAGCTAGGGGCAAGGGAAGGCTCTAGCCCCCTTGAACGTGTGAGGGAAAAAAAGTAAGTATATATATTGTATTATCTAATATAAGCCAATGGGCATGAGACAAGGGGCAACTGTCCCCTCAACTTTTGAAAATATGAGTTAAACTTTATACTATATTATTTCATTTAAAAGGGCATAACCATGAATAAGGGAACAACGGTCCCTAACTTTAGTAAACATAAAATTCTTTACAAATGACCACAAACAAGCTGAGAGGCCCCACAAACTTAAACTTCAAAAAATATATATATATATATATATATATATATATATATATATATATATATATAATTCTTTAATAAATTATCCCCTATGAAAAAATTTCTTGGTGATCGTTAACAATTTCACAAATTGAGTAGTCGTTAGCATTTCCCATATATATATGTGTGTGTCTCCAATGTTATCCATCAGTTAGACTAGTGAACTTATTAACCATCACTATATATTTTTTTATTTACGTGCATTGAATATCACGTGAGAGCGAGGGGAAAGAGTTAACCATAGTTAATAGGAGTTAAAAGGGACACGTGTTAACCCGCAGGTGCGATTGAACTCTCCCCGAGTTCAATCACGATTTGTTGTGATTCTATTTTTTAAATAGATAGATGAGCAAGGGATAGTTTGGGAATTAAAGTAAAATATTAAATCAAAGTTTTGTTTTATATAAGGGTAGTTTAGAAATTTTGGAAAAATCAGGCATACCCTGCTTCTTGCATTATAATAGTAAAGATATAAGAATATTTTAATATATTTAAATAACATATAAATTTTTTATTTCATTCCTTTATTGAACAGTTAAACTTAACTTAAAACATGCCTATTCGAATAGTTTTTCTTCCAAAATAGGGCATTTTGAAGATATGTGATGAGTTTTGTAAGGCCGCGTATGTGTGTTGGCCTACCAAGTGTGTATTTAAATGATTAGTTAAAAAAACAGAAAATTTCTGGAGAGATTGCGGATTCGTGGTAGGAATCATATCTTTTGTGTTCTTCCCTTTAAAGTTCAAGATTAGTGGTGCAGCTATTAAAACCGTACAAGACAAGTGATCTTGTCCTTTTGAACACCCCTAACCACGAGAGGTAAGAACACAGAGGATATGGTTCTATTGTGGTATGAGCTTGCGAGATGAAGGAAAAGATAGATTGCATGGAAAGAATCGTTTTAGTAAAGGGTTATTTGTAAATAACCCACTATCTTTTAAAATATTTGTAAATAGCCCATTATGTTTTGTGATTTTGTATTTTACCTCCATTAACTTGTAACATTCCATCCAGAATTTAGTTAATATATGTTAATTGTTTTATGAAAATACTATTTTAACCTTTTTTTTTAATGGGTCCTGATTCTTTCCTTTGCATGTTTCGTCCAGTGGAATGCATACCGCTACAGGCCACCACTTGTACCATTCATCACCTTTTAATTATGGTTAAGCTTAATCAATCTATAAATAATATTTAAAAAAGGTCTAAAAATCAAGGTTAGATAGATAAACCCTAAGGGTGAGCGAATCTTAACCACAATTAGTGGGTTTGAAAAGGGACGTGTGATGGCTTGTAGAGCCCCTTTTAACTGTGGTTAAGCATAATCAACCTAATGTTAATATATATTTTTTTAAAATCTAAGGTTAAATGGGTGAACTCTAAGAGTGATTGAATCTTAACCACAATTAGTGAGTGTTAAAAGGGACATGTGGCGGTTTGTAAAACCCCATTTATCTGTTATGCAAAATCAACCTAAGGTTAATATTTTTTCTTCTAAAATCCAATGTTATAAATCTTAAGAGTGAGTGAATCTTAACCATACTTAGTGAGTTTCAAGCACTTTTCTTGTGAAAGATTTTTAAAAATTCCATTGAAATTTAAGAAAAAAAAAAAGAAGATAAAAAGGCCATTTCAAAATAATTAATATTTGTTAACTAAATTATGGTTGAAAGGATAAATTTACAAAAAAAAAATTCAATAATTAACGAGAAGTAATACAAAATCACAAAAGCTAAAAATTATTTATAAATATTTAAAAAGATAGAGATGACACCCCCGCCACTTGCGTGTGTGATAGGGGTGTGTGGCCTTCAATGGAGGGAGGTGGGGGATTCAATCCCCCAAGAGTATGAATTGCAAGTGCCCAAGCTAACATGGTATTAACATAGACTAATGATCCCTTAAATAAAACAAAATAAATAAATAAAAAGAGACGGCAGCATGAAGCACGTGTTAATAAGATAAGGAGTCAGGGACCCTATCTGCCGCATCCAAAATGTCTTTTGACTCCCATAAGATGGCCTTTGTTCTCGCGCATGAGTCACTCGCACCGTTTGTTGTAAGAAGTAACGATAGAAAATCTTTCGCTTTGTTTTTTCCTCAAGAATTTTGTGTCAGCAGGTGGCCCACTACAAAATTCGCAGTTTCTTGAAAAAAAAAAAAATGCATATGTAAAATGAGATTAGAAAAAATCCTTCTACTCTTACTGAGTGATTTTGGATTTACATACTAAATTCTCTACACAAGTTAGAAAATTAAGCAATTGAATAATATTTAATATATAAATAAATATATATAAGGAATCACTTAAGTTTGAGAGATGCTTAAAAGAAATTTTTTCTTGAAGATAGTCGAAGTTTTCCATGTGCACGAAAAAACATTTCTATTTCTAAAATATAGCTCAACTTGGATTCAACTGATCCTTCCCTACAAATTTGCATTACTTGACTAATGATGGTGCACCAAACCTCTTTTAGATTAGCTCGAATAATTAATATAAAGTCCATTAAATTAATATAATCCTACAATAGATTAATTAAGTATATGAAAAGTTCATTTTATTTTAATTAATTAATAAAAAACTCTTAACCATGATTTTAGTCCAAAAATCAATTTACTACTCACTCCAATTAATTAAACTCTTTTGTTAAATTATACCAAACATTTAATTGAGATTGAACTAAATCAAAAGTTAAAATCATTTTATTTAACTTAAAAAAAACTGATTAATTTATTAATTAGTTTTAATCCAGAGAATAATCAACCATAGTTTTAACCAAAATCTTGATAGCATAATAGTATATGAAACCCGTCCTCTTATGTTTCGAACAACCAGTTAGATTATATGTTAAAGAGGTCCATTAGGATGATTTTGACGGTCTGATTAGCCATCTCACATCAATTAGTCAGATTGGTTCAGTTTGAGGACTAATTGGTTAGAGTGGTCTGTTGAGTGGGTTAATCGTACTGACTACCATAGGCTAGCCTTTTCAGGATTGCCACCATGACTAGGTTACATGTACACCAGTCTAATGAACCATTTCTAGAATCACGTTTCTGAAATTCTGATAAGAGCAATTAGATCTAGTCCACTTGCATACACGATCTGACTGGGCATATGGTTCGATCTTCTCTGGTTGGAGTGAATCTAGAGGTCTTCTTCCTCCTTGGTCTGCTTTGTCTTCTAACTCTAGATGGACTGGATATCTGGATTAGGGCTCTGGTTTTGGTTTGGCAGAGTCTCTCGACTCTTTAATTTGTCTGGTGGGTTTGAGCCTTCTCAACCCCTCCTTAAATAAAGAACTAAGTGGTATCGCACCCATTCGATGGGCCCAACCAACCTAGTTACCCACAGGGCTAGGTTCAGATAACCTAACCGGCCAACTTCCTAATTAATCCACCAATCCACTAGAGTCAGCCGAATCTACCCTGATCTGTGTGGGTCACCCACTCACATTACCCGCCACATGGCTCCCTAGGAGCGCACGACCATGGTCCACCTAATCGACGGCCCCGATTAGATAGATCAAAAGAAGAAGTGACTCAAACGTGGCAATGTGCAAGTGCACCTCATAGTGCCTTAAGCCAATTGTCATTTGCACACGCAGCTCACGCCAAAGATATTGTGTAAAGAATAAGAAAATAGAAGACTATACACCATAGGAACTTACTATACTACAAGATTACACTCTACTAAAGTTTCAAAGAGTATATTAACTTGAAAACTTCTTCTAACTTTCCGATGTGGGACTAAGTTTACAAAGGGAAAAACCAGCAAGTGAAATGACCTTGTCTCACTAAAGAGACCAAGCATCAATCACCCCAACTACAACATAGCATTTCTTTGAAATAGGGATAATTTTGAAATTAAATAAACATATTTTAGGGCCTAAAAAATAATATATAAAACATTACGAACTAACTTTTTAAGACTTTTAATACTTAATATTGATAACAATTTCTTGAAGCATCGCAGATTTAATGGGGACAAGGATGTGTTAGGGTTTGATTTTGTTTTCTGATTTAATCATTAAAAAAGACAAACTATTTAGATTTTTAATAAACATGTTTGATAACAAATGATTTAATCAATTTTATAAAATCATTAATATTTTAACTAATATTATTATAAATAGTTCAGTCATGTTTATAATCTAATTAATTAATTTTCAATGATTGTATGTTCAATGATTCTATTATAAATGTTTATGATCAAAATAATCAAAGCCAAGTACGCAGGCTTAGCTAGTGGGCTTAACTATGGATGTTTATTTTAGTCTATAATTAGTAAGTAATATACATAGACAGTATTATACATAGACCTCTACCTAGTTTCTTTCAAAGGCTGCACTCAAGCCAAGCTAGCTTAACGGATTAACTCAGCTTGGCTCCTATAAGTCAAGCTCAAGCTGGCATTTCAAGCTGGAATGAATCAAGCCAAGCTTTTATTTGAGCTCAAATGTTTAAACAAGCTAAACTCAAGCCAGACCCAAATTGATTCAGCTCAGCTCATTAAGGGCTCAGTTCAACTTAGCTCGAAATATATATATAAACATATAATTTTTTTGATAATGTTATTGATATTAATACAAAATAATATTTTTAACTTTCTTTATTATAGATGTAATACTTTTAATTTATAAATTAGTTTAAGAGATAATAATAATAAAAAAAAGTTAAGAAGTTAAAAGTAGAAACTCTGATCTAACTCTCTACTCTTTGGAACGAAGGACCAATGTTACCTGGTTCATCGGTTCGAATTCGGGTTCACAATTCGTAATTCGCCACTCTAGAGTGAACCCGGTTTGCTAGGGGTAGGATGAGATAGTTCTTTTCTCGGTTCGCTAGCTTGGTTCGCTTATATAATATTCGTATTATATATATTAACTGTGTAAATAAATATATTATAAATACTTATTTTTAAAAAGCATAAAAAAAAAAGGTTATTTAAAAAAACATTAAAAAAAAGTAGGTTTTATGGCTAGTTCGCGAACCCAGAAAAAAATTCGCTTAACTTAAAGAACAAACCCAAACAAAAAGTTCGTCGAACCAAAACTATTGGGTTCAAGTAGTGGATTCGCTCATTTTCATGAACCCAAATGAACCGAACTGCGAATTGGTTCAAAACGAACTAGTTCACGATTCATACTTGTGGTAGCAAACTAGGTAACATTGCGAAGGACTACTCCCAAATCTTACTTCGTATATGAATATAATTTTTTTTTTGAAGTTTTTGTATTGTAATTTATTAATAAACACTTTTATAAAATTTATGTAAAAAAAATATTCCGTGAATTTAGTTTGCCAACCCAAGCTCAGCACGAGTTGAATAAAATTTAAGCTCGAGCTCAATGAAGCTTGTTCAAGCCAAGCTCAAGCCTAAATATTCGAGCTCAAATTAAGCTTAAGCCAAGCTTGAGCATGTTCAAGCCAAGCTCGGTTTGAATACACCCCTATTTCTTGTTCGATTTACTTACTAAATTGTTGCACAAGTTAGACGATTAAAGCAATTGAATAGCAATAAATATATAAATGAATCATGCAATTTGAGAGGCGCTTGAAAGAGAGTCTTTCTTGAAGATAGTCTAAGCCTCCCATGTGCAAGGGAAAAGCAGCCCTATCTCCAAAATACAACTCAACTCAGATTCAACTGATCCATCCCTACGAGTTTGCACTACTCGGCAGATTGTGGTGCACTAAGCCTCCTTTAAAGTATGTCTGGATAATTAATTTAAAGTCCATTAAATTAATATAGTCCCACAATAGATTGATTAAATTTATGAAAATTCCATTTCATTTATATTAATTAAACTAAAACTCTTAAACATGATTTAGTCCAAAATATCATTTTCCGATTTAGTATAATTAATTAAACCTCTTTCTTTAATTAAAACAAGCATTTAATTGAATTTCAATTAAATCATAAGCTAAAACATTTTGTTTAACTTAACAAAACATAGATTAATTCATTTATATGTTTTAATCCAGAGATTAGGTCAACCATAATTTTCTGTCATAATTTTGGCAACATAACGATATATAGACCTGGAGTGGTCCAATTGGTTGAGTCCGTTTGGACCATCTATAGAGACCCGAATTTGAATTCCATGTTTCTATCTTGTTTAATAAGGGTAGATTAGTCTTGTGTTATGTTGTTATGCTATCGTGTTTATTGGCTAAGCAGTGTAGAGAGTTTAAAATGTTTAAGTGTTGAAGAAAGTAGAAAAACAGAGCATGCGATCGATCGCAGAGTAGCTACGATCGATCGCACTCAGTGAAAAACTGGGGAATGTTTCTTTTCAATATACGATCGATCGCACTCAGTCAAAAATTTGGAAAAAATTCTCTGTATTATGTGACAGATCACCATCAGGTGCGATAGATCACACTTGGACTACATATCTAATACTATTAGATCAATAGTCATTTGTATGCTATTGACTTGGATAAACACTGATCATAGATGTTCTTGGTACATACAATCTTTCCAGACGGTGTCGTGATCGACATTACGTGCTCTAATGTGTCAGGCTTAATCTTGATATTCTTAGCAAAACGTGAAGATACAAAGGAATGTGTAGAGCCAGTGTCTATTAATGCTATAGTAGGAATTTGAAAGAAAAACATCTTACCTTCAATAACGTCCTCACATTCTTTGGCTTCTCCCTGAGTAAGAGTGAAGACACGACCTTTGCTTCTGTCCGTCAATTATTTCGGCAACTCTGGACAATTCATCTTGATATGTCCCGACTTACCACACTGATAACACGTTCTAGAAATCGCTCGACAATTTTCCGATTTGTGACCCATCTTACCACAATGACCACAAGTTGGTACTATCTTTTCTGTATTTTTCTCTTGATTGTTTTCCTCAAACTTTCTTTTCTTGTTTTCATTTCCCAATGGTTTCTTATCCCAAGTCTTCCCAATTGGTTTCTTTCCTTTTCTAAGCTAGGCTTTTGAAACTCCTCATTAACTCTTTCGATCTTCAAAGCCCGATCCAAATTATCTGTAAAAGACATAAAATTCAGAACTGCCAACTTCCCTTGGATTGCAGTTTTCAATCCTCCTTTAAACTTATCAACCGTCCATTGATCATCTTCCACCAATCGTGGTGCAAAACTTGAAAGTTCATTAAATTTTTGCTCATATTCACTAACAGTCAAACTTCCTTGTGTGAGCTGAAGAAATTCGATTTCTTTTCTCTTCTTTATAGTCGATGAAAAATATTTTTCATAAAATAAATCAGTAAATCTTACCCATGGGATAGGCCTAAGGTTCTCTAGGATGGTTATCTCAACTGTTATCCACCAGTTTTTAGCATCTCCTTCTAACATGAACATGGCTAACTTAGTGTTGTTATCCTCAACACAGGCCATTGCCCTAAAAATCTTCTCAGTACCTCGAATTCATTTTTCTACTACTAAGGGATCTGTAGTACTAGAAAATGTTGGCGGCCTCAATCTCTTGAATTTTTCTAATCGACTTCCATTTCTTTGGCTCAAGGCAGGTACAACATTAGCATTATTCAGGTTCTGCTGTTGTTGTATCAGGTTTGCTAGAGTTGTTATGGCTTCAAAGGCTCCAGTTAGGGTATCGTTGTTAAGGGCTCTCCTAGGCAGCATGTTTTCCTATTAAACACAATAGTAATTAAATAACTTGAAAATACTAACACTAAGGCAACAATTCAGCAAACTCATAATATTCATAGAACTTAGGGTCATTACATTCATTAAAAAGAAACTTTAACAAACAACATTAATTCAAAACATATAGGTATAAGGCTCTAGGCTCTTGATGATTTTCCTAGATCCCAAACTAAACTCTTTGGAATTATCTCCAAAACTTTCATCTAATAAGTTCTCATCTCTTGGAGGCTTACTTGTCACCTCATCTTCTAATATATATTTATTTGAATCTGTACTATCAATCCAAATAGGGGAGTCCATACTAATTTCCCTTTCAGAAGATTCCTTATCTTGACTATCCTTACAAGAATTTTCATCTTCACTATCTTCACTTTCTAAAGAATCTAACTGAACATAAATAAGAGGTGGAGGAGCTACCTGTAAGGGTATTGCCCTTATTGGCTCTTGTGATGGTTGAACCACATGAGTAGGCCGGCTCTGGTGGTGGAGGTACTACTAGAGATGCACGGTATTCTCGAGCTGTCATTCTCTTCAGAACCGATGGTTCAGGAGGTGAATGGACAATCCATGGCCTCGTGAAACTCTTCCCGGGTGGTTTGCTTGAAGCGAACCATCTTTCCTATAAAACAATTACCTTCCTATCAATAAGGTTCAAAAAATCATTTATTTTTCTATGTATAAAACTAAGTTTTATACCTAGGGATATGCTATGATGGGAATTGCCTGCTCTGATACTAACTGTCACGACTAAACTTAACATTTCACTAATGAAATTTAAGTGTAAATCCGACTGTGAGATTCCCTTTTCTCATAGTTTGCAGAAGCGTATAATATCAAGAGATTTTAAACTTTTTAAGCCATTCTTTTCTTTCCATTCGCAATAACCATCATGTCATGTCCATAAGAAATTTAAGGTTTACATAACCAAATTTAAATACATCAAATGGAAATAACAAAACATAAAAACACAATTCAGAAGCGACTTCGTCCTTCTTCGAACATCACTTCAATCGTTACTGTAAGCACCCAATTTTTACACCCCTTTTAACCATGGTTAGGCTCCTCAACCCTAGACTAACCCTAACCAAACCCTAGGTTAACTCTTTTTTAACTCTAAATTAACCCTAGCCAAACCCTAGATCAACCTTTTTTTAACCCTTGTTAAACCCTAGGTCTAACCTTAGGTCAACCCTTTTTTAACCCTAGTTAAACCTTAGAACAAAACCCTCAACCATAGGTTTAACCCTAGGTCAACCCTCCTTAACCATAGGTCTAACCCTAAGTCAAACCCTAGTTAACCCTAGGTCAAACCCTAGCTAAAACCTAAGTTGAACCCTAGTTAACCCGAGGTCAACCTTAGGGCTTGGCCCAAGACCCATGCAAGACCCAAGGCCCCTACGGCCTAAGCCCTCAGCCTGGGCCCAAACAGGGTCATAAATTCAAAATCCCCCAAGCCGTATCGCATGCAAACAGGGTCAGGCCTGTATGGATAAACACCGATAATGGTGGTAGAGTTTCTACCGTCATTATCAATTTCGCCTTGTAGGGGAATGGTGGTACTGAAATTACCATCATTCCCTATTTGCGTGTTTTGCAACTCAGCTGTTCCTCGCAGTACTCAGGCACGCGTCTAGTTAGCCCCACTCCCTCCTACAGTCTCTGCGTACCCTTGTACTTATCCCCCTTGTGTTCGGCCTCAGGCCTTCCATCCACCTCTTAGTCTACCCCTTTAGCTTTTGAGGAACCCTCAACTCATTAAGGATCCTTTGAAAACTGTATGGTGCAGCACAAGGGGGGCACATCAAATTTTTGAAAAAATTTCAGAATTACGGTAAATATAGTACCGCCATTTTGGATATTCTCATTCCAGTGGCCTTGGGCCCTAGTTGGTTGAGCCCTGATCCATTCCAGGGCCTAGACTTAGTCCTTAGGACCTCTCTGAGCCTACCCTGGTCCTTCTAGGTTAACCCCATTTGCTTAACCATGTTTAAAATCTAAAAAATAGAAACTGTCGAGAATGATGGTAAACAGTCTACCACCATTCTGGGATTTGTCTTACAGTGCAAGCATGGCCACTGTGGGCCCATTTTAGACTAAGCCTATGGCCCACAACAGGCCCTAAACACCTGAGGATGTCCTCTTACCAGCCTTGAGGGTCCATAAGCCCCTAGGTTAAGCCCTAACTCCTCCCTTAACTTACAAAACCATTCTAAAAAAAGACTAGGAATGGCGATGAACTCTCTACCACCATTCTAAATCTCTGAAGGATTAAAATTGGCGGTAAGCAGTTCACAACCGATCCCAATTTTTTTTAAATGGGCCTTGCACGGGGCCCAGACTTGGTAGGTGGCTATTTTAAGCCCTGCCAAGCCATCTGGGCTCACCTTGACCAGATTATATCATTTAACTGGAGTTAAACCTAATACCGATTAACTTTTAACCATGGTTAAACTCACTTAATCTTTGAAAAAATCCTTAAAAATTTTAAAAGCATCTAAAAAATACAAAAATACCAAAAGCATGACTTTGGACCTCATAGCCATGGTTAGCAGCCCGAACCATGGTTAACCCTCCTCTTGAATCGCGGTTAACTGATTTAACCCATGGTTAAACCAATCCTAACCTCCCGAGCTTACCCTTAGCCTATTGGGCTAACCCTTGGCCTACCGGACTAACCCTTAGCCTACCAGACTAAACTTTTAGTCTACCGGACAAATCCTTTAGCCTACTAGGCTAACCCTTAGCCTACCGGGCTAACCCTTGGCCTCCTGGCCCAATTCAATATCAAACCCTGCACTTGACCAACCCGATCAACCAAACCCTAGCCTCTGAGCTAGACCCTCAGCCACTTCGGTGTACACACACACTCCTCTTAGCCTCGACATGGGCTTATGTGCCAGAACTACGTTCAGTCTAATCTCACCCCATGTGAGTACGTAGGCAACCCAACCCGGGTTCGACCATAGTTAGATTTTTCCTTCTTTGATTAGTATAATCTATAAACTATGACATTTGAATAATACTTGACTTTAATTTGGCTTATAACTAGGAAGTAGGTAACCATTGTAAAATGGGGGTCTTAGGGTGCCTAACACCTTCCTTGGGACTTAATCGAACCTCTTATATAGAACTCTAATACAGACCAAGACCTTATCCATACAATCCTGGGACCTATCCCTTAGAATAAATAGGTGGCGACTCTCAATCCTAGTGAGTAAACGAAATCTGTGCTCACAACTTTGGCGACTCTACTGGGGAGCATATATTTAAGGTTCAACCCGGAACCTACGTTTAAGCCGCTTACACCAATCGTCCATTTTCAGGTATGTTCTATACCGAGGAGTCGCATATATGGTGTTAAGTGACCCTGATCTCTCCCAGCATTCAGCATATAGACTATGCTAAGGTATAGTTTACAAGCATCCCATCTGGAGGGATACTCTAAACCCTAACCTATTTGCACCCTATACCTATCCTCAATCATGGTTAACTATTATGACACTTTTACCCTGATAAGCACCCATTCAGGGGCATGTAATAGGTCATACTTGTGCTTATAATAAAACACATCTGCATCCTGACATCACATATGGGGTTCTAATCCTAGGTAGATAGATCTTCACAAGACTTATCCCCAACCTTGACCTGATAGGCCCCTGGTTCTCAACAACCCAGGTAAAGCATACCGAACCTCTGTCTGATTGCCCTATCGGATCACATGTGCCCTGTCACACCCAATCAAGATCAAAAATTGAAAAAAAAAATACAATCATCATCATCCTTACATTTGCATTTCTATACACTGTACACTCACATAGAGTCTGTCTTTGTCCAAGTAGATGGCAGGACCTTTAGGGATTGTTAAGTCGATGGGTAAACCTTCACGGCCTGTACATTTGACCTCTCAGGCGGTATGTGATGACAGCTTCCAGAAATCAATTGAAGCCTTCACTTAGTCAGCGTCTCGCTTAGGCTCAGTACTATAAAATTGGGTCTATCCTAGACCTATCCATGTTTAAACCAGACTGACGCCTCTTAAATGCCACTATCCAGTATTGGAACCCATCATACATGATGTTCCATTTTAGTAAGAATGAGCCGTGTCCAACACTGGAAGAAATCCAGCGCATTCTAAGCTTAACCATGGACGGCAAAGCCATAATACCACGCTACAAAACAACATACCAGGTGTAAGCACCCCAATTTTGCACCCCTTTATCTCCTTACATACCTCTAAAATCCCTTTTAAAAATCCTTTTTAAAACCCTCTTTTCACGTGCTTCGATTTCCGAGAAATGCCCCTTAGGTAAAAAACTGACCAAAATGCCCCTAGGGTGAAAAATGACCAAAATACCCCTGAAAAAGTGCTAAAAAGTTTTCATTTTGTTTAAAATGATTTCATAAAATTTTTGGTAAATTTTGGCTATTTTTGGAGTTAAATTAAACTTAAAACGGTTGAAATTGACCGAAATGCCCCTAGAGTGTAAATTGACCAAAACGCCCCTGAAAAGTTATGAAAAATCCACGTTTTATCTGAAATATTATTCTGGATTTTACCAGTTCAATTTTGACTATTTTTGGGCTCAAAATGTGCTTAAGACTATAAAAACAGTTTTTTGGCAAATAGGAGTATAAACAAAAAAAACCAAAAAATCAGTTTTTTGAAGGGCCAAACAGACCCTAAGGGGCAAGCTCGCCCTTTTAAAAGGCGCGGGACCATGTCGGCCCCTTTTCCATGGCAAACTTCATTTTTTTTTATTATTTTTGTTCACAATTAAATATATTAAAATCGCGCCGTTTAAAAAGGCGCGGATTTAAAAATATCGCGTTGCCGACTCACTGTTCATACCGCTTTACTATTCATTAAAATATAATAAATCGCGCCCTTTAAAAAGGCGCGGGCACTATTCCGAGACCCTATAAATTCCCCTCCTCCTTTCCTTCAAAATTCATTCATTTTCACTCCTCTCTCCTTGGTTTTTCGAGTTTCCTTTCCGAAACACTAAATTTTTAGTTTTTTTGGAGAATCCATCTTTGTCCGAAAGTTCGCCGTACTTTCGGGCAGGTAATCCCTCTATCCCTAGTCTTGCTTTCAAGTTTTTAGCTTTATTAATTGCTTAGTTTCTAGTTTTGTCTTTAATTTCTAGTTTAGACTGCTTGCCTGTCGAACCTTTGCCCAAATTCCGGTTCAAATATAGCCTCGCCTAGTCGAACCTCTGCCCAAATTCCGGTTCAAATATAGTCTCGCCTAGTCGAACCTCTGCCCAAATTCCGGTTCAAATATAGCCTCGCCTAGTCGAACCTCTGCCCAAATTCCGGTTCAAATATAGCCTTGCCTAGTCAAACCCCTGCCCAAATCCCGGTTCAAATACAGCCTCGCCTAGTCAAACCTCTGCCCAAATCTCGGTTAAAAACTAGCCTCGCCTAGTCAAACCTCTGTCCAAATCCCGGTTAAAAACTAGCGCTGCCTAGTCGAACCTCTGCCCAAAATCCCAGTTCAAAACTTGCCTTGCCTAGCCAAACCTCTAGTTAAATCTTAGTTAATCCCAGTTAAACCTAGTTAACCCTAGGTAAACCCCAGTTAAACCCAGTTAATCCCAGTTAATCCCAGTTAAGCCCAGTTAATCCCAGTTAATCCCAGTTAAACCCAGTTAATCCCAGTTAATCCCAGTTAAACCCAATTAACCCTAGTTAACTCCAGTTAATCCTAGTTAAACCCAGTTAACCCTAGTTAATTCCGGTTAACTCTAGTTAAACCCTGATTAAGCCCTAGTTAACCCTAGGTAAACCCTAGTTAAACTCTAGTTAAACCCTGATTAAGCCCTAGTTAACCCTAGTTAAACTCTAGTTAAACCCAATCTATTCAAACCCTCGTCAGAGCCTCAGTTCAAAACCTGTTCAAATCCCTACCTCACCAGGCTCCTCAGCACGAGCTTAAAAGGCCACATCGCTCCTCAGCATGAGCTTAAAAGGCCACCGCGCTCCTCAAATAGGAGCAACAACCCTCAAACCTTTCAATCACCCACAAACCAGTCCAATCAAATCAAACCATCAACCCCTTTCCGGAACTACGTGTGGCTTGATTCCACTAACTGTGGATACGTAGGCAACCCTGATCGGGTTCAGCTCCCCTAAGATAGAATCCTTATTCCATTTCTACCCTATCCCTCTCAATTCATTTATTTCAGTCAATATTACATTGCTCAGCATATAGATCGAATTGCAAGTTTCTTATACGGTTTCCTTTATTTGATTCAGACTTAGAGAGTAGGTAACCATCTCCGGATGGGAGTTTAGGGGTGCCTAACACCTTCCCCTAACTCAAATGAATCCCTTACCCTGACCTCTGATTTCTAGACCATGCCTTATCCAACAAATTCAGGGACCTATTTCCCTCAGAATTAGATAGGTGGCGACTCTCTTTTCAATAACAATGAATCACTATTCCTTATCGGGATTTATCCTGATCGGGAAGGAAGGTTAAAATCCAGGTACTCACAGCTGGCGACTCTGCTGGGGACTCTGGTTTCGCAGACCAGTATTCAAACCAAAACCTAAGTCTCAATCAAATACCGGAAACCACATCAGAAATTTTCAGTTTCATCTATATGCTATTTCATTCATTATTATTAAAACCTCGGACATTTGTTTGCAAAACTTAGCAACATGCCTAGGGTTCCATTTTTATTCATTGCTTGATTTTGATTGATGCATTCATATTCATTGCATAATAGAATAAAAACCATTCTCCTATCTAGCTGGATCCGGTAAGCTTACAATCGAGGGATGGTTATCCCCGATGCTGGAGCCCAAAGATCTGTGGAAAGTACTGGTTATAGACCGAGAGATGGTTATCTCCGGTTAACGTAGCTGGTCTTTCCCACTTGCACCAATCATCCCTTTTCAGGTATGTTCTATACCGGGGAGTCGCATATACGGTCAAGTGCTCCTCAACCTTATAGTCAAAGCCCTGCATACACCAGCATAAGCATGTAGACCATAGGTTCTGTGTGGGCATAAACTAGTAGTTACCCGTCAGGAGGGACAACCTTATCCCTATTTTTGCTACTAGTTTAGGCCGCTCCTACATCATTTATTAGATATAGGGACACTCGTGTCCTTATACCTAAACCAATTTGGAGCTTGTGTGAGCCCTACTTGATTCTTATTGTGAATTACTTCATTCTTGAATGTTCTCCATGTTTTTATATACATATATATATACATTCATCTTAGGTTAGATATGTCTAAATTTTGTCCGCATCATGTAGATGGCAGGTCCTTTACGTTCTCATAACCTTGTCAATCTGCGGGAACGCCCAGGATGCGAATCTTCAGTATTATCAATCATCTCCACCCTCACATCGGAGCAAAGAATGGTTTGGTAACAGGAGTACCATCTGGGGTACACTCTAGAGCTAAGCAGAATAAATCCAGACTGGCGCCTTCTTCAAGCTGCTATCCATTGTTGGGACGAAAGGACGATGACCTTCCATTTCGGTAAACAGGAGTTGTGTCCAACCTTGGAAGAGATCAGTCACATTTCGGGTCTTAACTTAGGAGAAGATATTGTGTTTCCACAACACCAAGGGAATTATAAGCGGACGCTGGCCAGGTTCCTCGAGGTAAGAGAAGACCAAGTCCTCAGAGGGGCAGAGGAGTCATATAGTAAATGCCCTTTGACCTACCTATTTTCCTTGTATGACCGGGACTGGGATTACACCGCCCCCAAAGTTAATGCGGGGAAATTAAATGCATTTACTTTGGCGGTAGTGGGTCAAGTCCTATTCCCCAAAGGGCCAAAACATGTAGAGGCCGTATTATGCAACGTCATCAGGCAAGTCCAGGAAAGAGCTACCCTTGTCCCAATGTTACTGGCCGAGCTTCTTCGAGACATTTCGTTCTGTTCCAGTCATCAGAAGGGGGCCTTCAACAGTTGTATCGCTCTTCTACACATCTGGTTAGTTGAGCACATCTCGAGTATTGCATCGCCCCCCACAAGGCCAATCCAGTTCAACAGCGTGGTTCTACAATTCTTGGTACAACGTCATAAGCCGGCTTCTACAGATGTAAAACTTTACCTTGCTCACCTCCAAACTTTGAAAGAGGATGACATCATATGGCGGCCCACCTGGATGCCTAGACAGATTCAGCCGCGCCTTAGCACAGTTCGACGTACTTGTATCATTCTAGCCGGGTTTTCAGGATCAGCACCTTATGCACCTCTCCGCGTTCTCCGACAGTTGGGGTATGCCCAGTTCATCCCTACCTGGGAACCCATGCACGAAGACTTCATCGACTTCAAGGGCACCTCAGAGCGTATGAGGCGGGAATTTGCATCAAGCTGGAGGCTCTCCCACTGGCGGGAGGATGAAAATCTTGAATACTGTATGACTCCTCAGACGGTGGATGGCTATGATCAGTGGTTGATTTTAGAAGACCAGGTAAGCAGCATGCCAATACCCGTTGAGCTACCAACACCAGCGAGACCCCCGAGGCATGGCACCATACCAATTGCAGCAACCACTCGACCTTGGGTGGACACATTTCTACATGCCCGCATGAGTATCAAAGCTGAGGAAAAGGAGATCGCAGTAGCAAAAGCCCGACTGGCAGCAAAAGAGCGGAAGGTGAAGAAGTATGTGCACAAAGTCCGACATGAGGTAGGCCGTTTGATGCAAGAGAAGATTCAGGCTGAGCATTTTACAGCTTCCCTGCAAAAAGTGGTCAAGCACCAAGCCAGGAGCAAGAAAGGTCTCAAGACTCGTCTCTAATTTGCACAAGAGCAACTAGACATAGCCAGGGATGAGCTCAGTACCAAGATACGCCAGTATGTTCAGGGAACTCATAATGCAGCAGAGACGATTGATATGCTGGAGGTTCACATCGAGGCCCTGAATCAGCAAATCATGCAGCTCGAGGGCGAGCCCCTACCACTGGAGTTTGACATTCCTCTTTGAAGGACCTGCTTAGGGTCATGGTCATGCACTTGCATCTGTTTTAAAAGCACTTTTGTTATGTACATAAACTAGTTCTTTTTTGAGTATGTAAGACACTTTTTGATAAAGTGCAGTTACATCTTGTATATAAACTACTGTATAAATAAAAACTCTTCTTGTCTCTCATAATGCGTCTTCATTATCAGTCATTTGTCGTATCTATCATGCGTCAACATATGACTCGATCTGTAACCGTAGCTCTCGCACGAGAAGCTCTTGCACAAGCTGCTACCCCAGGAAGTTCATCTGAAGTCGAGATGAATCAAAGCGAATTCCTAGACCCTCAGGATCTAGAAGAGGAAACAACCCGCAACACCCAGGACATCATGGAAATCAAAGGCTCGATACATGATATCTTGGAAGCTCTTAGAACTCTCAATGCTACACGAACAAATGACCAACCTAGCTCGTCTGTTCCGCCAAATCAATCCGATCCATCTCCCCCTCCACTAAACCAATCAAACAAGATTCACCTCAAAGTTCAACCATAATCCTCTTTCAACCCTAAACTAGACTTGGATGTTGATCAACATGACCAAGGTGAGGGAGAGATAAATCGACCCATATACTCTGTAGGACCACAGGTTCCTAATGCATCGGATCCCTCTTCTCTTTTCAAAGATCAGTTTCAAGAGATGCAAGAAGAAATCAAAAAATTGAAGGCAGTACAAGATACTCCAGGTAAAGAGTTTGCGGACTTGGATTTCTATTCTAAGGTTGTAGTCCCCAAAAATTTTAAGATGCCCGATTTTGAGAAATATGATGGGAAGGGATGCCCTCATACCCACCTTCGGCTTTACTATACAGACATGTTGGAACATGGAGACAATGGCCCTCTGCTAATTCGGTGCTTTCAAAAGAGTCTGAAGGGGGCAGCCCTCGTATGGTTCACTTCCCTTGATATGGGACAATTCAAAACTTGGAAGGATCTAATCAGCGCATTCCTTAAGCAGTTTTCATTTAACATGGAGTTGCTACCTCAGAAGGGATATTTAGAACAAATGACTCAGAAGAGTGATGAGTCATTCATGGAATATGCAGCCAGGTGGAGAGAGATGGCATCCAGGATGAAGATATCTCTGCCGGATGAAGAACTCATAGCTACATTCTTGGCAACACTCAGGCCACCTTATTCAACTCTCATGATAGCTCTACCAGCTACGGACTTTCCTAGTATTGCCAAGAGTGGAGTTAGAATTGAGACTGCTATTCGAAATGGCACCATTACTACCAATTTCAGTCAATCGGCCACTCAGCAGCCAAGCACCAGTAACCGGAATATTTTCAGGAAAGATCAGAAGAAGAAAGAAGGAGAGGTACAAATGGTAGCACCAGTAGCACCAGCGGTGCCAGTACGGTTGCCCATAAATGCAACGCAACCACAGCCAGTAGCCCCGGCTCAGCCTAGTAACCTACCCCGCACTTTTGCACCTCAGCAAGTGCGAACACCGCCCAGAACTTTCACCCCTCTACCTTTTCCTCTCAGCCAGTTGTTACAATTCCTTATACAAAAGGGAGTACTTTCACCCAGACCCCCAATGCCAGTACCCAATAACCCGACAGCCAACTTTCATATGGACCAGCATTGCGCTTTCCATCAAGGTCCTGGACACCTTACTGATAGATGCTTTACTTTGAAGCATGCAATTCAAGATCTCCTCGACCAGAAAAAGATCGAGTTATCCCCAGGAAACACAAGCATTATTCAAGCCCCTTTACCACCTCACAATCAGCAAGTTAATTTCTTAGAGGAAGCAGAACCCTGTGTAGGTATGATTAACCCTTTTACCTCGCCTATCATAGAATCTCCAATTCAAATCCCTTCTGATCTTCCAGTCCAAGAAGAAGTCACTTACCTGATACCATGCCCGGCCAATTGGCCACTGGCCCAGTCGACCTCATCAGCTAGTCCCTTAATTATCCCTTTCATCCCCCCACCGGTCTATAACCTAGATCAAGTACCATATATCTACCCATCCACTTCCTACCCAACTGAGCCGGGGAGCATCGACATTGCAAGCCTCACCAGGTCTGGCAGATTGTATCCACAAAATCCTTCTGTAAATATACCAGAAGGGAGCAAAGGGAAAGAAAAGGTAGTTGACCTGGAGAAAGAGAGAGAGGATTCAGAAGCCTTGTTAAAAGCCATTCAGAAGGCCGAAGAATATCATGTTGCTCAACAGCTCAGTAAAATCCCAGCTCAAATCTCTATAATGGGGTTGTTATTAACTTCTGACCACCATCGGAAACAATTGGTCAAAGTTTTCAACAATGCCCACGTCACTCCGGATATCACTCCAGAAAAGTTGGGACAACTAGTGGGGCAAGTGCTATAACCAAAAGTCATATCATTTACTGAGGGAGAAATTCCTGAGGAGGACACATCTCATACCAGGGCACTATATATTGCAGTGGTTTGCAGGGAGAAACATCTTTCTTCAGTCTTGATTGACAATGGCTCAGGATTGAATGTTTGTACTTTGAACACGTTGCGGAGCATTGGTATGGATTTGAGCCATGTGAGTAAAAGGCCTATAACGATTCGGGCATTTGATAATTCGACACGGCAGAACCTCGGTGACGTCAATTTGAATGTTACTATCGGCCCGGTAGATTTTCTCATTGATTTTCAAGTAGTAGATGTCCCGGCATCCTTCACTTTACTCCTCGGAAGACCATGGATCCATATGGCCAAGGCAGTACCATCCACTCTACATCAGAGAATAAAGTTTATCCAAGGGGACCAGCTGATCGTCATCCCCTCAGAAAGTTTGTTTTACTCCATTTTGGAGGTTCAAGAGGAAAGGCTAAGGCCCATGTTTGTAACTCAGCAGTTTGAGGAAGTAAGTTGTATTACACAGATTGAAGTCAGAGAAAAGAATGTTAGACAGATTCCTCCAAAATACAAGATGATGGCAAGAATGGGATATCGACCCGGTCAGGGTCTAGGACTCCGGCATCAAGGTATGAAGAAGATCATCACTCCGTCTCGTTACACCCCGCGGTTTGGGATAGGCTACAAGCCGACATTGAAAGACTATATGGAGCAACTCACACCGAAGAGAGGAGGGGCAGAAATCCAGAAATACCTGAACCATCTTACCACTTCCCAAGCTAGCGGTCCCATACCAAACCTGATACCAGAACTCGCCATCTCACCCATGCCCAAAACCATGGAACCTTCGAACCCAACCTTTCGTGTGTTAAATGAGAGTTCTAGGAGCATCCAGGATGAGGAGCTAATGGGAATAGAGCGCTTATTTAAAGAAATGGCGATAGAGGAAGCGGCCCCAGAAATAGAAGAAGATCAAGAGGAAGCTCTGTCCGAGTATGCTGAAGCCGAAGTGTTCACTATCTCAGAAGATAAGGAGACAACAAGTCTTTCATCCCCAAGATTGTGGTGGACCGAGCCCATCACTCTGGAAGCGGCCAAAGGAAGAGCAGTGATTGTCAAGAAGGTCGGTTGAAGCCTTGTCAAGCCATACCATTTTTTTTTTGTCAGCCACAGTGGCTAAAGAGTCTGTTACTTTCAGTTGAGTCTTGTAAAAAAATCTTTTGAATATATATATAAGTGTTACTTCTCTGAAAAAAAATCTCAATATTCCTTTTGCCTGGCTTATGATGGTATGATCTAAGACTCCCCACGAGCACTAGTGATCGGAAGCCTCCCAAAGTTTTCTTTCTCATTTCTTTGAGTGTGCTTAAAAACTTCAAACAAATACTAAATTAAAATCATTAGTTCGAACAGGGAACTGCTCAAACCACAACTAATCAATCAATCGAGCTTGAACTCTTGGAAGTAGAATCTGATGAAGAGCAGGAAGAGGAACCTCCCAAAGAGATCCTTGACTTTTTAGAGCAAAGCGAGAGGGAAACAGAACCTAGTGTTGAGGATTCTGAGACTATAAATCTTGGATCTGATGACGACCCTAAGTACGTGAAAATCGGCACTTCGCTGGGTCTTGAGCAGAGGACCACCATGATCGAATTTCTCCATGAATATCAAGATGTATTTGCTTGGTCTTATGAAGATATGCCCGGGCTCGATACAGATCTGGTAGTTCACAGACTACCCTTGCATCCAGATATGAAGCCTGTTCGTCAAAAACTCAGAAGAATGAGACCTGAATGGTCACAGAAGGTTAAAGAAGAAGTCGAAAAACAAATTAATGCTGGATTCCTGGTAGTAGCATCATATACTGATTGGCTTGCCAACATCGTACCAGTACCAAAAAAGGACGGAAAAGTTAGAATGTGTGTTGATTACAGGAATTTGAACAAAGCTAGTCCTAAAGATAATTTTCCCCTTCCACACATTGATGTATTGGTAGATAATACGGCAGGCCATGAAACGCTTTCATTCATGGATGGATTCTCAGGATATAACCAGATTAAGATGGCTGAAGAAGATATGGACAAGACTGCATTCATCACTCCATGGGGTACTTTCTGCTATCGGGTGATGCCGTTTGGACTCAAGAACGCTGGGGCAACCTATCAGAGAGCTATGGTCGCGTTGTTTCATGACATGATCCATAAGGAGGCCGAAGTTTATGTGGATGACATGATTGTCAAATCCCTAAAGGCTGAAGATCATCCGACTAATCTAAGGAAATTCTGTAATAGACTCAGAAAATTTGGCTTAAAATTAACCCTGCCAAGTGTGTCTTTGGCACCACTTCCGGAAAGCTCTTGGGATTTATTGTAAGTAGAAGAGGCATCGAAATTGACCCTTCAAAAGCAAAAGCTATTATTGACATGCCTACACCACAAACTGAGAAGGAGGTTCGAGGTTTTCTTGGCAGAATTCAGTATATCAGTATAACTCCCTTCCCCCCCTCCCCTCTTCGCCCTCTTTTTCCACCTTCTCGGCCGCAGTCCCCATTCTTGTCCGCCTCCTTTTCCCCTTCTTTCTCCCCCCTCCCTCCTTCCTTTTCCCCCCCTTTTTGTCCCCCCCCCCTTTCCTCCTCCTTTTCTTCTTTTCCTTTCCC